>APFE031365602.1:216625-281286 GCA_000404065.3 Pinus taeda
TCTCTGCTCCAGTAGTATTGGTGCACAAGAAGGATGGATCATGGCACATGTGTCTGGATTATAGGGAGCTCAACAAGCTCACTATTAAAGATAAGTTTCCCATTCCTATCATTGATGAATTACTGGATGAATTGAATGGATAAGTTTACTTCACCAAGTTGGATCTTTGTTTAGGATATCATCAAATCAGAATGAAGATTGAAGACATTCTCAAAACAACATTTAGAACTCATGAGGGTCATTATGAATTTTTGGTCCTGCCTTTTGGCCTTACCAATGCACCTTCTACATTTTTTGATGATATACTAATCTACAACAAGTCTTGGAAGGATCATGTTGAACATGTTGACAAGGTGCTAAAACTATTGGAGGAGAAACAATTACATGCAAAAAGATCCAAATGTTTCTTTGGAGTACAAGAGTGGAATATCTGGGTCATATTGTATCTCATGAAGGAGTTAAGGTAGACCCTAGCAAAATTAAAGCCATTAAGGAATGGAAAATCCCCACATCCATAAAGCATCTGGGAGGATTTCTCAGGTTGACAGGGTATTATCGCAAGTTTGTTAAGAATTATGGGAGAATAGCAGCACCTCTAACAACATTATTGAAGAAAGATGCATTTTCATGGACTCCAGAAGCAACAAAGGCCTTCGAACATCTTAAGAGGCAATGTGCCAAGCACCAGTCTTAGCTACACCGGACTTCACAAAACCTTTATTATGGAATGTGATGCTTTAGGAAATGGAATTGGTGCGGTTTTAATGCAAGATGAAAGACCCATTGCTTTTGAAAGTCGTCCAATCAAGGGAAAGTTTTTACACAAAGCTATTTATGAGAAGGAAATGTTGGCAATACTCCATGCACTTAAGAGATGACGATTCTACCTAATGGGAAGACACTTCAAGGTAAAAAAGGATCATGATAGCCTTAAATACTTTTTAGAACAAAGATTATCATTTGAAGAGCAAAAAAAGTGGGTCACAAAGATGTTGGGTTATGACTTTGAAATCATCTACGAAAAAGGGAAGCAAAATGTGGTGGAAGATGCACTCTCAAGAAAGGATGAGGATGTGGAAGCATTGTTGTGTGCCATTTCTATTATCCAACTAGATTGGATAAACGAAGCA
Source organism: Pinus taeda (assembly GCA_000404065.3). Classification (NCBI taxonomy): domain Eukaryota; kingdom Viridiplantae; phylum Streptophyta; class Pinopsida; order Pinales; family Pinaceae; genus Pinus; species Pinus taeda. Next base: position 217,756 of record APFE031365602.1, read on the forward strand.
AGGGAGGAATGTAAGAATGATGAAGAAGTGTGGGCACTTATTCGAAAGTTACAGAAAGATTCCAGTATGTCTGATACATTTAGCTGGAAGAATGATTCGTTATGGTACAAAGATTGCTTATACCTCTATAAGGATTCCTAGCGAAAACAAAAGATTCTTATGGAATTGCACACTTCTCCCTTAGGAGGACACTCAGGATTTTTATAAACTTACCATAGGGTTAAGAAGGATTTTTTTGGGATGGCCTTAAATCATATATGCAAAAGTTTTTGGTGGAATGTTTGGTTTTCCAACAAAATAAAGTTGAAACAATTAAGACACCAGGTCTATTATAACCTTTATCCATTCCAAGCCAACGTTGGGAGGAGGTTTCAATGGATTTTATCACAGGTTTACCCAAGTATGAGGGAAAGAGTGTCATCAGGGTGGTAGTTGACAGACTTACCAATTATGCATACTTTTGTGCATTATTACATCGATTTAAAGCTAGTACAGTTTCTACTACATTTATGGAAACAATTCAAAAGCTACATGGAAACCCAAAGATTATTGTAAGTGACAGAGATCCCATTTTCACTGGAAATTTTTGGACATAATTATTTTCTTGTCTTGGTACTCAGTTAGCTCATAGCTCATCTTATCATCCTCAATCTGATGGGCAAACTGAGATAGTAAACAAATGTTTGGAAGGATATCTTCGTTGCTTTGTATCTGAAAAACAGACACAATGGGTCAAATGGTTGCCTCTGGCTGAATAGTGGTATAACACTTCCTTCCATACAGCAACAAAAATGACCCCATTTATGGCACTTTATGGGTATCAACCACCATCCATCACATCATATTTAAGAGAAAATTCTAAGGTTCAAGCAGTGGAACATCACATCGAACATCAACAACAAGTCCTCCAACTCTTAAAGGATAACCTCGTGTTGGCACAAAATAGAATGAAACAACAGGCAGGTCAACATCGCAGTGAAAGAAGTTTTGATGTAGGTGATTGGGTATTCTTAAGGCTACAACCATATAAGCAAATGTCCCTCAAGCAAGCTAGAAAGGATAATAAATTATCACCAAAGTATTATGGTCCGTACAAGGTGTTGGAAAAGATTGGTACTATGGCATACAAATTGGAGCTTCCTGCAGCTTCTCGATTGCACCCAGTTTTCCATGTTTCATGTTTAAAGAAGGTTATAGGCGACAAGCTCCCAGTTCAAACAATATTGCCAGAACTTGATGAGGAAGGAAAAATTATATTGGAACCGGAAGCAGTCATAGAAACAAGAACTCGACAGCTACGAAATCGATCAATTTCAGAGTATCTTATCAAGTGGAAGAACTTATCCGCTGAAGATTCCACATGGGAGGATGAGAATTTTATGCAGAAGTATCCAGAACTACTCAAGCGTTGAGGACAACACTTTTTTGAAGGAGAGGGGCACGTTGGGTCCCTATAATACTAGTGATTACCCCATTACTATTGTAGTTGTACCCCTTATTAATATTGTTGTTCCCATATTATCCCCATATTGTTATTACTATGCCCCATAGAATCCCTCTATTGTTATTTTTGCGGCTTTATATTATTATTGTTAGGTCAGCTGCGTTATATTGTGACTCCTTAGACTCCTATATATAGAAAGGAGGTTTTGTCATTTGTATCATCCAAGAATTGTTCATTTATGTAATGTAACGGAGGTTACCCCCTCGAAGAGGCTGAATTCTAAGGTATTGATCTATCTTTTCTACCTTTTCTTGAGTTGGTTTCATAGCATAGTCAACTGCGTGGGACAAGCGAACGACATCAGATCTGGGGGATCTAGATCTAATGGTTGAGATCATGCCCGATGGAGAAGATGGAATTGACAAAGGAATAAGCTGTGATTTAGAAGAATTTGAGGTCTCCTTTAACCACCAAGGTGGTGGAAGACTCATTCCATGACGTAAATGAAGAATTGAATAGATGACGTAGGTTGGCGTAGTCCGTAGGAGGACAAGTGGCCATCCCTGAGAGCTTGATGATGGTGTAGAAGCTAGGAACTCCAAGCGAAGCTGTAGCAAGCAAATCGATGGAGGGGAAGAGGAATCGAACTACTGTGATCTTGAATGGATTTAAAGCCATGTACAGACCAGACAATAGGAGGGAAGTCGAGAACCAAGAGACAGAACATCGAAGACAGAAGACAGAGAAGAGAAGAACCAATAAGGCAAAAAGAAAAAATAGGACAGAGGGCCGAGCTGACAAAAGGCAATGTCGAGCACCAAAGAGCTTGAGAGATTCAAGCCATCCCTGAGAAGCTCTGTCAGACCAGTCAGGTCAAAGAGCTGGTAGGGAAGAGAGTCTGTGTACTCTAGTGGCTTGGGGAATCCAAGAACCACCCTGCCAAGCCAATCTGTTTCAGGAGATTGATATTGAGCTCCTTCATTGTAATTCTCTGCTTCAAGACATAATAAAAAGAAGGCCACCACTGAAAGTTGGACCGAAGATGTAGCCTTGAAGGATAGGGTGAACTCCTTATTAATTTATTGTGTTGTTGTATTTGCTTATTGTATTTCTCTGCTATTCTCCATTTCAAGTGCCTGTGTATTTGCAATCTGATCGATCCATTGCTTAGATAACATAGACACACACACCAACACATGAGTCTGTAATACCTCCAATTAATAATTATTAACTGAGGTCACTCATTGGGTGATTATCAGATCAATATGTTGGATGTGCTCAATGAAGTTGTTACCTCATCTGTTTCATACTGGACATGAGCTAAATCTACGTGAGTAGCTACAAATGGCATGGCCACATCAATGGGACATAGTGGCTGGAATCCCAAGCCCACTTGAAAAGTGCTATGGCTAGTTGAGCTGTGGAGAGCCCAGTTGTAGTTGTGTTGAACATAGGAGAGGCTTTCGTCCCATGTGCGTGGATGCTATGAGTTGTACATGTGTAGAATGTGTACGATCATCCTGTTGACAACCTCTGTTTGGCCATCAGTTCGAGAATGGAAGGCTATGGACTTAGTGAGTTTGGTGTCAAGCACCGACTAGAGACTGGGCCAAAATGTACTGATGATCCTGCTGTCCCGATCGAAGATGATAGACTATGGGACCCCAAAGTGTACCCACACTCATTCAAAGAAGAGTTTAGCAGTGGTTTCTGCTATGATATTCTTCTTACTAGCAGCCATAATGGCCATCTTCGAGAACCTGTTGATGCCCAGAAAAACACAATCGTTTCCATGCTTAGTGGAAGGGAGGCCTGACATGTAATCCATGGAGATGGATTCCCAAGGCTGACTAGGGGTAGGTAGTAGGTATAGAGGCCTTGCTTCTTGATGGTTGATTTGGCAATGGTGCAGGCAGTTCATGATCTAATGTACTTCCTAACATCGTATCGAAGATTCACCCAATAGAAATGCTTCTGCAGTACTGCCACCATTTTCTCAACCCCGAAATGTCCAGCAGCCTGACTGTAGTGTGCTTGCCAAATCATCTTGCCATGCTCTCTTGAAGGAACACAAAGGTGACCTAGGTGGCATAATAGGGCATCCTGGAGGTGAAAATATGGAACATGCTGGCCCTCCAAGAGTGTCCAGTATGTGTGGCCGAATTCTGGGTCACTTTTGTAGAAAAGTGGCCAATCAGAAGTCTCGTGCCCATAAGAGTTGAGCACAATGGTTAACGCCATGATCGGTGGTAGACTAAGGAAATATGCAACATTATTGGTGATACCTTTCTTATACTTGATATCCAAATGGAACTGTTGCAGGTATTTGGACCACTTCGGATGGTGATCATTTTGCAATTTCACTTGGGTCTATATGAACTGCAAGGGTCGGTGGTCTATGTGGGTGACTGTTTCCTTCCCCAAAATGTAATGCTTCCATTGTCGCCAGTTCTGCACAATGGAATAAATCTCTTTGTCATATGTGGGATACTTCTGGACTATGTCTGAAAGTGTCTCACTGTGATATGCCACTGGGTGCCCCTGTTGAATAAGGACTACCCCAATAGCATAATCAGAGGCATCTGTCTCGACCTCAAATGGTTGTTGCAAGTCTGATAATGTGAGAACTGGTGCCTGTAGAGGCGATCTTTCAACTCCATGAATGCCTTCTATTGAGATTTAGACCAAAATAATTTTGGTTTCGCTCCTCCCTTGGTGACTTGACTCAAGGGCCAAGTGATATGAGAAAATCCCAACACGAACCTACGGTAGAAGTTGGCAGGACCTAGAAAGCTGTGGAGCTTTGTCAGAGTGGTTGGATATGGCCAGTCTCGAATGACTTGGATCTTAGATGGATCCACATGCACCCCTTGTTCATTAATAATGTATCCCAGATACTGAACCTGGGTCATGCCAAAAGTGCATTTCTCCAAATTTGCACATAACCTGTTAGATGTGGTGGAGGTGCTCTTCCCAACTTTGGCTGAAGATCAGGATGGCATCTAAGTATACCACTACAAATGAGTTGGTGAATGGTTGCAAGATGTCATCCATTAGCCTCATGAAGGTTGTAGGAGCATTCGTCAATCCGAAAGGCATAACCAACCATTCAAAGAGGCCCTCCTTGGATTTGAAGGTAGTCTTCCACACATTGGAGGGTTCAATTGGCACCTAATGATATCTTGACTTCAAATCGATCTTGCTAAAATATTTTTCCCCCTTCAGCTGGTCGAAGAGGTCATCAATCCATGTGATTGGGTACCTATTATGGACAATGATCTTGTTCACCGCCTGATAATCAATACAGAGTCTCGAAGTCCCATCCTTCTTCTGTACCAACACAATCAGGCTCCCACAGGGCGATGAACTTGGATGGATGTGACCTTTCTGCAGATTCTCCTAAATCTGCCTCTTGATTTCATCATTCTCTAGAATGAAGCACTGATAGATTGGTCCATTGGGTAGCAGCGCACCTGGGGTCAGATCGATGGAGTGCTTGACCTAATAGTGTAGAGGAACCCCTGCGGGGGAGGTGAAGATGTCCTCGCACTCCTCTACGACCTTTTCCATCTATAGTTTTTGTGTGGAGGGGCCATGTCTGGAGGTCGTGGCCACTGTCTTCTTCTTTTCTTAAAGGTGTATCATTAGGAAAATAAATTTCCCAGTTTTGGAAACGAGCTTACTGCATTGTTTTGCAGTAATCAAAGAGATGGTGGTAGGCGGTGCTACCTCCTATATCGTGGACAACTTATTTCCCAAAGTAACAATAACAACACAGGGCCTTGATTCATACACAACATGTTACTTCCACACGTATGGTTGTCCTAATAATACATCACAAAATTCAAGGGGAGAAATGTCACACAACACCTCATCTGTGAAGGGCTTGATGTTGTATGGAAGGCGACACTATTCGCTCACGTGAAGATCTCGTCCTTGGTGAAGCCACCCAATGGTGTACGATTTTGGATGTGTTGTGGTTGGTAAGCCCAGCTGCTTCATGACCTCTACCGAAATGAGGTTCTTTTGGCTCCCACTGTCGACAATAAACTGTAATGGGGAGCCCTTTACCCAATCCTAGGAGTGGAAGAGACGCTCCTCCTCCTCTGGATCTTTGGTATCCTCCTTTTGGATCTTCGTGGTGGCAATGGTGGCATTGGGCTCCGCATCGATAATCTGCTTCCCTTTGTCATTACCCTTGTTGGGTTCTGACTCAAAGTTAGAACATGCATCTAATTCTGAAACCATTAGCTTGGCCACCGGTGATTGTTTTGCCCAACACTCACTTGTGTTGTGAGTGGAGCTATTATGGAATTCACGCCAATTTCCAGTGTCCTTTTTTAGCTTCACGACATTGTTCTTTGCTTGCTGCTTTGGTAGGTTGTCTTGGGAAGCCCCACCTTGGCTTTGTCCTTTGTTCTGTGGTTTGGGGGCACCTTTCCCTTGCTTCGAATTCATAGAACCAAAGCCTTTCTTCTTCTATTTAAACTTTGCTCGACCTTGACAACATATCGGTATGCCATGCCAAGCGAGGGGATGTTCAGGAATTCTATTTCCTCCTAGATGTACTTGTGCAGGCAGCTGCAATATTTATGTACCAAATGCTGCCCTAAATCCTTGATACCCAACTTTGTGCGAAGGGTATGGAAAATATTGGTAAACTCTGAAACATTTTGGTCCCTTCCCTGCTGTAGCATGCTCCACTTTATGTATTAATCCTCATAGATTTCGATAGGGTAATACTACTCCTTGATGGCATCTCGGAATGAATCCCAAGTGGGTGCGGCTGAATACAGTGAGCCTATACTTTCATCCTTATGGTCGCAGTATGTTTCCCATGAGTCCTTGACGTGGGGGCCTGCTTTGAGAAGAGCAAAAACAATCTTTTACTGACTCGAAAATTCATGAACAGAAAAATACCCATCTAGCATATTTAACCATTTATCTACGGCATCTGCATCTATTTCACCCTCGAAGATGAGGATTTCAAAACTAACTTGTACCTTAAAGGGCATGGAATTTCAAGAGTATCTGCTCGAAGCCAATGCGTTGCCTCTAGGTAGTCGCTAAAGGATTTGTGCAAAGTTGTCCATCATCACGTTCCTTTGTCACTTGAGGGCTTCTTCGAGCAAGATTTTGATAGGATCTCCTTACCCCTCGTATTTCTTTTCATTTGCCATGGGAAGCCATTCGGATTTGTGAGGCTGGTCTTACAAAGGTTCGACCAGTTCAAGCCCTAACTCCTTATATCCCGACCTTGTTGGGGACATGCAAAGAAAAACAGAGAAAAAGTAGTCTACTCTGATACCACTGATCTTGATTTAAACGGGTACGCAACAAATTATAGAGATAACCATAAACACAAAGATGCAGCAGAAATAATACTTCATTTCATTAATGTAAAATACTGAAATATGGTTACAAACAGAAATGGAAATAAACCAGCTAGGGCGATGGTAGCTTATCTCTGAGAAGAGATGTGACGGCTACATGGCTCTGAACTGTGTTACAATGAGGCTCAAAGGGCTATTTATTGTTGAGAAACAATGGAAAACTGTCAACATCTAAAAACCTAACCCTAGAAGATGAGATGCCAAACCGTGGGCCTCGATTGGGTAAAGTGGTACATCAACTTCCTCTGGTCGTAACTTTGGCATACGATCTCTTTTTGATGCACACAATATCTCGTTATAAAGATCTATCCAAGAGCTACAATTTTGGGAAGAGCAACATCGGTCCTTGGACCCATGTTGCACTTAGTTTTCCCAAAAAACATCATTTAGGGCCTCAAAAAGGTTCCAGAAGTTCAGGACCCGAAAAACTACTAAACATAGTAAACTATGCTACAATTAAGGAAACTGAAAAGCTGAAAGAAACAATGGTGGGGGTCCAAGTGAACTTGGCAGGTGGCCACCAATATCCACCTGGATCAGAAGTACACCATGTAAAGCCAATTTTACCATAGTAAAATTGCTTTCACTATGAAAAATTAGTTAATAAACCACCTTTGTTAAGTAATTTATAGTTAAACCCATGAAGAATAATTAAATAAATCACTATTTATTTTATTTTCTTCTAGGAATAGCTAATTAAACCATTATTCAATTATTATTCCTTGTCATATTTGACCCAATCATGAAAAATAAACAGATAAATCATTGATTATCTTATTTTTCTCTAAGAATAATTAATTATTATTCTTTGTCAAATTTGACTAAATCCCTTAGGAATAATTAAATAAATTCTTATTTGTTTATTATTCCTTAACCAATTCCTTAAGATGATAAATAAATCATTTATTTATTTATTATTTCTAAATAAAGGTTGAATAATTTTTCCCTCCTAACCAAATATAATAAAATATTCCAAGCAGTTATTCTAAGAATGGGATCAATAATATTTTATTATTGCTCATTATTCGAGGATAACTCAATATTTTTTTATAAATAGAAGGGTTTTCCATTCACTATTCACTTTTGATTATTTTCATTGTTGCACTCACTATGGTAACTCTGCTTATGTTCATTGTCGCACACAATATTTTTGCCCAGTTTACACAATATAGAGGAGAGAGACTCTACACAAGCTAAAGAAGTTTGAGGATAGCCAAGAACCCATCCCATAGAGGGGGACTAATAACATTTATTTGTTCCCTGCGTAGGTGTTATAATAAAAGTATTCTTTGTATATCTAGTTTCCATTGCATGATTGGAGTTATTACTCTTTCTTTTTTTTGTTTAACTATGATTGTGGAATATATATGGACTTTGGCAGGTTATGCTTCTATCCGTTGTTGCAGATCTACAATGTTTAGTAGCCATTTATATTGTTGATATTGTTTTTCATCCACAATCTTAAGTGGGTTCTTTTCATACATATTTGGGAAGAAAACACTACAACAAAATTGACGACTCCACTGGGCATTTTATGGTTGTTGCCCATCAAAAAATTGACTACTCCACTGGGTTTTATACTTCAAATCCAAAAACCTAGGTGACCTTTGATTTTCAGCTTAGGGTTTCTTCTTTTTTCAATTCTCTTAATGTTTCCTAGTTTTTTAACCCTACATATGTTAAATTTCTAACTTTCGCAAGCTTTCTAGCTGTTTTTATAGGTCATAGGAATTAGTTTTTTAACCCTATGTATTTTAAATTTCTGACTCTAGCAAGCTTTCTAGCTGATTCCATAGATCATATGAACCGGCCATGACAAAGGTGACAAATTTTTCCTAGATTTTCCAACTGGGATCCAAAGACCCGAAATTGCACTTTTTGGCCCAAAAAGTGTGAGGTGGAGGCCGGAGTGCACTTTAGGGTTTTTCTCAAATCTATTTCTAGGTTTTGTAGATAGATGTTTGATGGGTTGATTGACCTCTGTCTCATCCTGCTTAGGCTTTGATCCACTCTGATTTACTCATTGAAGTCAAATTAGTCCCCTTAGGGCTTCTAATACACTTCCACCTTTATAGGAGGAGTTTAGTTGATTGAGTAGTCTAAGTTTCTGCAGCGCTTTCAGCCACATTTTCCAGATCTATACCCTTTTGCTTCAGATCTATAAATATAGGCTGCCACCATCCATAGATTCACATTTAAACTTGTTTAGTTATTGGCTTTAGGGTCCCATCAGTTGCCCTATGTGTTCCACCCATATCCCTATATTTTTGCATCGATCTTCCCCTCTAGTTTTTTATTGTTGCTACACCACTTTCCAATAGCTTAGTGTCACTTGATCCTAGTCACAAAGAAATTTTGATCTCTTGATTGTTTTAGTATATTTTACATCGATTTAGCCTCCAACAAGCACAGTGTTTGCAAACCCAGTTTAGGTGGGGTTTAGTTAATTTCTTTGCTATTCATTTTTTGTTATTAATTTTAGTTTATTTTCAGAAAGATTTTTTGTTTTTTACAAACATGATCTGGGCTTGATCAATAAATACACTTGCACACATAAGCACACCTTAAACGAAAGGTGCTTCGTTTACATTGCCAAGCCAAGACTTAACATAATAAATTTATCTTCCCTCATCAAAACAAAGGCATATTGTTGATCTCCCTTCACCATTTCCATGTCACGTGTGTCTTACCACCATGGTGCCACCAAGGCATTTGTCACAGAGACTATTAAGCCTTGACCCCGAGTTTCTACTTGGGCATATTACCCGTCCCTGCTGGATCTGATTTTATAGTTCTCTGAGTCCTCACATCGACTCTTCTACTGTTTTAACTGATTCCTCATCTGAGTCTGAGCCTCCTTCACTGCATATCATCACCATGTCTGGACCCACAACTGGTGTAGGAACCCAACCTAGTACTGGTTCCAAGTCTATCTCGGTGGTCACATCAAGCGGAATAATCTAAGGAACCATTTCAGCAACCCCCATGCTCCCCTTTATGGCTGGGTTAAGTCTACCATATTTTAACTAGTTGATAAATGACCCCATAGACCACAATGCTGGTTGGCCTTCTATGCTGACTAAGCTTCCCTTAGATATCCTAAAGTTTTAGGGTAATGTTGGAGAGGATCCTACCAACCATGTTCAATCCTTCCATGTGTGGTGTTCATCCAATTCCATTACCAATGACCCCATATGTCTTTGGCTCTTCCAACGCACACTCATTGGAGATGCTGCAAAATGGTATGTAGACCAGCTTGCTGCATCTCATTCCATTTTTTCGATGCTTGCTAAAGTGTCCCTCTCATATTTCTAGTTTTTGCTCGGGTACGACACTGGTACAGAGCTATTGACCTCATTCTATCAGTCCTCTGCCACTCACCTTTCTGACCATGTTCAAGAGTGGCGTCGAAGGAGGAGCACATTCCATGCCCTGTCCTTCAAAGAATATGTCTATCTAGATTGGTTTCTTCAGAGCCTTTTATCTCCCATTGGAAAATATGTTCTGTCCCATTTTCCTCAGATCGAGGAAGAAGATCTCCAAATCGCTCTAACATATGACCTGATTTATGCACACTCTAGTTATGTCTATATCGTTATTCCATACCTCCCTTGTCCTAGAAGTGCCAATGCATCGGGGGCATCTTATGCCACCGACAATATCATTGGAACCCTTTCACACCCTTCGCCATATACTCAACAAAGTTATGGCTATCCTCAGGTGGGCACCAATTACTCTAACATTGATGCCCCTCCTACTAGAAACATGTTTTCAAGGTCCCAACCTGTTTACAAAACCATTCCTACTCCTTACGCATAGTCGAGCACTCCATCCCCTCAAGCATTAGTGCCGCAACCTCCCATGCATCCTCATCCCTAGTAGCGACCACCCCCTCAAGGTCAAGTGTTTGCATAGTAGAGTGCGACCAATCCCCAAAGTTTGAATAAAAAGAATAAGTGGAAGGGTAACAAGGGTAATTGAGGTAATCAAGGTAATTAGCCTAGTCAACCCCAGGGGAACTAGCCTAACACTAACAACCAACAACAACGCAACTAGCCCAAACATGCCAAGGCTATTCATACGAACAAGCCTTGTGCATGTTGTGGTGTACATGGCCAGTATACACATGAGTCTCCTCTCTTACCCCAGATGTGCTAAATGTGGGAAGCTCAAGTAGCTTCTGGAGGTTAACAATCACCTTAGAATCCTATGCCATCTCAACCGACAGTGATCACAAATCCTTTCCCTCAACAAAGATTTGTTACTGTTCAACCTCAACCAGGTCAAGCAGCCCATCCCCCCCAACCTTTTGGTCCTGGTGACTACCAAATCCTCATGATGGATTCTCATGAGGTCAATAAATCTGATCAACATCAAATTCCTTAGTACCATGTTGTTACCATCTCAGTCAACCCATCTGGATCGACCCACCCAGGACCTCCTTTGTTAGTGGGTGTGTCTCCTATGTTTCCACTAGGAGCCGTTCCTGTAGGTCTCAACCATCTAGGAGCTATTATGTTGTGACATTACCCTATAGGCCAGATACCATTTTTATTCACCCCTCCCAGTGTATTTTATGTCCCTATCATGACTTCGCTGGTCCTCCCTAACATGACTCTCGGGATCCCAGTATGGTACATCGATCCCCCTGCAAGCATTCCACCTGGTCACCTAAGACGTTACCATGATTTGGCCCCAGTTCAACAAGTCCCTATGACCCCTCCCACTTCTTTAGTTCTATCACAACCTAAACAAGAACCAACTTGTGTTGTGAAAGCATCCAGACAGGGGGGGAAATCTAAGAGGAAAGAACCTAAGGAGAAGGCTCCCCAAGCTCAGCCAGCCCCTAAGGCCCTAAAGCCGACACCCTCGTGTGCTTTATGTAAACTTTTTGGCTATACAACCAATAATTATCCTAAACTTCCTCAACTCAAACCTTTGGTTCATGAAGCCTTCCCTGAGTCAAATATCCCGGAAGTCCATGTTAACATTCCGGAACCAGCCATGAAACTCAAAACGTTGCACACAAATCACCCTTGTTCCCTATGTTATCATCATGGTTAGTATTCCCATTTTTTTCATCGTCTTGATGAATTTCGTGATTGCCTTGTGGCACTTCACAAATACGAGGTGACTCGTAGTGGATCATCTACTCCTCTACCCATGGATTCTGGTAGCACTAGTCAACTAGAATAGGAGGACTCTAGTCCCACCATGATGATCCCTCCTCCGATGTCGATATGACGAACACCACAAGGCATACACTTTACCTATCTTCATCCTTGAGTTCTTCGCAGGAAAACCATTCTCAGGTTTCTGTGCGTGCTTCTATCGGCCCTCTTTCGACAGAATCCTGGGTCACAACATCCGTAGATCCTACATCTACTATATAAACGTCTACCACTAAAGATGATGCATATGTGAACCTTATTTCTCAGGTTTATGCACAAGGTAATGTCGCTACATCATGCAGTTAGTCTTCCTCCCATCCACCCATTTCCCAGTTTGATGAGGACATCATGGAAGCTATGTTTACCACTGATTACCCTTCCACTTAGGAATGGGGGCATATTTTTAAAGGATTCTGAAGGCCATTTCCTTCCTAATTTTCCCAATGCACTCTACCTCCATAAATGTTGTTGATAGAATATCCCCTTGACTTGCATGTATTTATTTATGCCATAAAGTTTGGTAGATTACATCATCGCATCAGTGGCCTTTTGTACCTTTCAGATGGATCCATCATCCACACCGTATATCAGTCATGCCAACGGTGCGAATTGCCTCTCCCGGAATCTAGCATTGGTACCCTATGTTAGTCCTTTCAAACAAAATGTACATTGAATCTACCACCAATAACCAGGTCAAATATGATCCAGTGATAGGTTTGTTAGTCAATGCCCTTGCTCATCACATCCTTCATCTTCATGTTTGTTTAGATTCCTTGCTACTTGTCATGCAATTGAATGGTGTTTTCATGTGCATAACCATGTCCTATTTAGAAAATTTCTACAAGTTATGCAGGTTGTACGTGAATTTCAAACCATTACTTTCAGTCATTTTTCTAGAGCCCAAAATAACTATGTAGATACCATTGCAAATAACATTCTAGATTGGTATTTATCACATGTATACCACAAAAGGCAATCATAAACATAACACATGGTGAACCAACATCGCCATATTAAAATGCATAATCATATTATGTATCACATACAACATACAAGTATTTGGAGTACACCACTCTAAATACATCCAGTATGCCCATAACATACTGGGGGGCAAATAGGCCCCTACATCTCCTTATCACCCTTTGGAGGATCTCGTGCCAAGTTGGGTTGAGATACTTGAATCATTTTTTTGAGTACTCGGAACACAATGGTGCACCACAAACTCCTCCTGCTAGGGGCATCATTCCCACATTTGCATACCAGATCAGTCCCCTCCATCACATATGCTTGCGGCAGTATCCCATGCATGGGGGCATGATGGTTTTCCCCTTTCCATCTTCTCAATTAAGTGTTGGCCTAGGTCCCACTGGATCTAGGTATGGTCGATTATCCTCCCATTCCTTGGATATTTTGTCCTACCGGCCTCTCCGACAAGCCATATGCACATAGCATATCCTAGACATTTGATACCATGTATTCAAATATTCTACCCTATGTCCATAGAGTCTCCATGTTTGACTTAGTGGGTGAGGATGATTGTAGACCTCCTCTAGTAGCTCATTCTGGTTTTCATCTTCCCTTAATTTTTCACCAGGAACCATCATTCCAAGAAGCATTAAGGCAATCTTTAGACAAGTAAGGCTACTTTCCCGAAGGTTGCAAATCCTGATTCTGATGGTCAGTTTTTCTGCTACGATCTCCACAATATTTAGGGCCTTCTCCTCCTCAAAAATTGGAGGGAAAACACCCTCTTATAGGAAAAACCACAGTTTTTCTATCACACATTACGACCAGATCGTACCTCCATTTGACGAACCATCAACACCATTGGAAAGCTCTCATTGAGATCTATAATGGGTCTTCTTCAGTTTTTGAGCATTTGACACTTCACTAGGAAGTCATTTTTCCCAGAAGGGTCACTTCGTCGCCTCTTAAAATCAAATTTCTTCATAAAGAGACACATGTACCTTGAATACTACTTCCTCTTACTACTTTTTGTACCCATGTGTCGATTTTCACCATGAATAACCATCATTTACTTATGCTTCCATGGACCCCACCAGGCCTAGTCTGTGTGACAGTGTCATCAAGTCACCCTTGTTCAGAGCATCCATGATGAGTCACCTTTGCATTCATGGAGTCTATTTCATGACATAGTATTCTGTCCATATTTGCATACCATTCATCCTGTGTTGCCCATTTTGGCCTCCAGTCATACTGTCCCCATCCTGTTCGGAGTTGAGTCAGTTGCTCAAGGTCAAGCATGGAATTTATGCTTTGACAAGGGAAGTCGTATGTTTTTCCCTCAGTCCCACTTTTTCCATTATCCCTGATGTTAGACCATCAATCATATTACTATTTTCCCTTGTGCCTTAGTAGAGGATCCTCATTGCCTCATCTATCACAGGCCTTATTCTGTTGCCATAAACTGATTTGTTCTATAAGAAAGGCCTAGAGGGCGGTGTATCTCGGTTCCTTCTACCATCCTTTTTCAGCGTCTTGGATCAAGTAGAGGGATTCATTATTGCACTTCGACTTGGTCATTTTATGTTCATGATTCATACACGATGGTAAAATGATGCAGCATATTATACCAATAATTCACGAATATGTGTGAGATGTTTTAGACCTCATGAGGGGGTGGCCATTTAGGTAGCACCCCACATGCTTGGATGCATTCCTATTATGCTACAGCCTTAGATGCAGTTCTCCAAATTTGATGGCTTTGGTTCCTACCAATTGCAGTGTTCATAGCATACATGCCTCCTCCAGATCATCCATTCAATTTTGCAAAGCCCTTCCTTGTTCAATAGGGCTTCGATGGTTGTTCTACCCTCCCTCCCACCCATTTCTGAGGGAAGGGAATTTATATCTCATGTACTCAGATATTATTGTATTTAGTCTTGTATCATATTTTTCCTGGTGCATTATGTATATAGGACACATTATATTATTTTCTGGCTCTATTATGCTGGCATGTCATGTACCATTCAACATGTACTTCATTGCTTAGTTTTATATTTCTAGGCAAACCATTATTTTTGCACTAAGTTATCTTGACGGCTATGGGTATGCCTCCCTCGCCTCATTGAGGTCTGGTACCATAACATAAAAGGAGACTTGCATTAGTCTCTCCCCCTCTATCCCTATCCTCTTTCAATTCATCTTTATTGGTCTCTCTCTCTCTCCCTCTGATCACCTGCTTTGTCTAGTGATTGTGTCTTTACAACGTACTTCGGTCATACGTTTTGCTTCTAAGACGAGTATGTTGGGGGGAAATTTGTTATCACAAAAAAATTGGTCATCTAGCTTAATTTACTACATGGATCGAAGTACACCATGTAAAGCCAATTTTTCTAAAGTAAAATTTCTTTCACTGTGAGAAATTACTTAATAAACCACCTTTTGTTAAGTAATTTATAGTTAAACCCATGAAGAATAATTAAATAATTCACTATTTATTTGATTTTCTTCTAGGAATAATTAATTAAATCATTGTTCATTTATTATTCCTTGTCATATTTGACCCAATCATGAAAAATAAATAGATCAATCATTATTTATCTTATTTTTCTCTAAGAATAATTAATTAATCACTAATTAATTATTATTCTTTGTCAAATTTGACTAAATCCCTTAGGAATAATAAAATAAATTCTTATTGTTCATTATTCCTTAACTAATTCCTTGTTAGGGTCCAACCCTAACCCCCTTATTTACATAATAGGATCAAGTCATAGTTATAGTTAAGTAAAGAGTCAATAAAGCCCATATTAATAATTGTAAGTGGTTAACCCGCATTTAATGAAGGGACCACAGTTAGTTGCAAATGGGCCATGATATTAGATAGATGGTGTTAATAAGAACCATGGTATTGCCCCATGGTATTGCATGTATGAATCCTATATAAAGGATAGAGACTCCCTTCAAAGGGCATCATGTCTTATCTTGCAATTGAGCTCAGCTCTATTGGAGGTTAACCCCTCGAAGAGGCAAGTGAACATTGCTTTCTGAATAATAAAATACTTGCTATTATTTCTCATTGTTCTATGTTTTGCATATATTTCTTCACATATTTTGTATTCTGGTATCGTCTTGCAAGTTAATATCATAACAAGTGGTATCAAAGCACTTTCCAGGGCCAGTGGGTTCTCAATTTTTTAGAAAAATGTTTTTTGGCTAGAGACACGTTCCGGCGTCTGGCGTCTTATACCATGGGATCTATCATTGAGCACACAAACCTACGGATTTGGGGAGGCATGCACGTAGGAAATATAAGAGGTGGTCACACCTACTGGACTCCCTTGTAACCACTGTGGGTACCCCTTTGAGTAGTAGTGCATTAGACAGAACCACACATGGACTATCTTCCAAGTACCCTCTGGGTATATCGGAAGCCCCCTAGCTCCCTTGAAACCTCGCCATAGATAAACCGTCAAACTTCTTGCTGCTACAGTACACCAAGAACAACACTCGATGAGATTACTCGTGTGTACGATAAGGTAGTCGGGTTGTATGGCTAAGGGTACGGTTGATCCTCCTTGGTTAGTGCCCTGAAAGGTTGGGCTGAGTACTACTGTCAGACCCTTATGTATATTTCGATCTGTAGCACCTGACACTCCTCGAGACCATAGTTCCTTTCTCTATCTCTAGATCACGCACCATCTTTGCTAGATCATATCTCACAGGTGGGGTTTGGTCGCAGCAGCGACAGTCAATTCTGCCATTTAGATCTATCAGATCAACCATTCAAATCTATCAGATCCATTAGATCCGCCATCCATCGGCTCTGTAGTCGTCACAACAATCAGATCCACCATTCAAATCTGATTAATTGTGTGGGTTCCTATACCTGGGCGTGATTTTCGTAGGACTTTGGGAAACAATGAATTTTTTGGGATTCGGCCACTGCAGTATTCCTAAGAAAGGAGTAAAACTCCTTCCGGAGTAAGGAAAAAAAAAAAACTAAGTCTGAGAACCCTCAGGACGCTTATTGGAGACTTAGCCGATAAGAATCAGGTCGACGAGCTGAGCAAGGTTGTACCATTCAATTGTTAGTGCCAAAAATTTCAGGTGGTCCCAAATTTCAAGTACATCGGATCGGTGCATGGTACAAACTAGAGCTCAAGCTATGGCCAATGAGAGGATTGACAACCTTGAATCACAATTGAAAGATTTACTGTTGCAGCTGAAGAACTTAAATGGAACACTCTCGAAGGGCAAGATAGAGGAATGTGCGGAGGCATATATTGGCAATGAAAACATTAAGGGCGAGTCTAGCCAGTGTCTTCACCTCTTTGGCACCCACCAACAATCCCATCCATGACCACCCAAGCTGGACATGTATAAATTTGATGGCTCTCACCTGGCCGCATGGATAACACAAATGGAGCAATATTTCACATTGACCCACATCATGGATGATGTGACCCAGCTTAGTGTGGGTAGCATGTATTTGGACAATGAAAGATGGAAATGGTGGCAATGGCATCAACATTGCTATGGAAGGTCCTTGACTTGGCAGACATTCAAAAAAGATCTTACGGATCACTTTGACCATGAATCCAATCTTTTGGGTTGTCTAACTAAGCTCTAATAGACAGGAATAGTGAACGAATATATTACAACCTTTGAAACCTTAACTTTCCGCACAGGAGGTCTACATGATGAGTTCTACGTGGAATGTTTTGTCAGTGGTCACAAAGAAGCCATACAAGCCCACGTTTGACTGCAACACCCTATCTCATGGCTGCATTCTTGCAGGATAGCTCGTGAAGTAGAATGTGTGTTAGCGGCCCAGTCCAATCGCCCAAATTTCATAGCCAAGGGTCGCCCCACCCAGGCTCAAAGCACTACCCAAACACTCAAGGTTCAAAAGGTGTCACCAACGGAAATGGCAAAAAGAAGAAAGCAAGGACTGTGTTACTACTGTGATGAGAAATACTTCCCCAGGCATAAATGCAAGGAGCCCAAATTCTTTCAAATTGATGCTACTGATCACAGTTCATCGGAGGAAGCCCCACCACTTGAGGAACTAGAGGAGGAAGAAGAGGACAACCAACAGGACAATGTACCTGAAGAAATAGTTATCTCGTTGCATGCTTTTGCAGGGATTTCTTCTCCCCAAACTCTCAAAATAAAAGGTTTTATTAAGCATTGCCCAGTAGTATTCTTGATTGATAGTGGAAGTACACATAACTTTATCTATCAAAGAGTTGTGGAAGTAGTGCATTATTTTGTCTGAGCAGTTTCTAACTTCCAGGTCCAAATTGTTGATGGGGGGACAATGAAATGTGAAGGCCGTTGTGAAAATATCAAACTTCAATTGGGGGATTATCAATTAAAGACCCACATGTTTTCCATACACATGGGAGGGTGCGACATTGTCTTAGGTGTTGAATGGCTTTGCACACTTGGCCCGATCACAATGGATTTCCCAGAGTTATATATGAGCTTTAAGTAGAACAACCACACACATACCCTCCACGGACCCTAGGAGGGAGCTCCCTCTGTCATCAGCTCACATCGGGTGGAAAAATTGTTAAAAAAGGGCCACCATGGAGTTATATCCCAATTTAATGCCATCCAGGCCTTCGAATCCAATTCTCTTCATATTCATATCTCAGAAAATTTGTCCTTGTTTTATTTCATGACATCCTCATCTATAGTCGCACCTGGGCCACACATCTTCAACTTGTAGATCTACTCTTGCAACTTCTCTGCAAGCATAAATTATTTGTCAAGATGTCCAAGTGCTCTTTTGGCATGGAAGAAGTTGAGTATTTGGGCCACATTATGGGGCGTGAAGGTGTCACGGTGGATCCCAAAAAGATCCAGGCAATTCAGGATTGGCCTCAACCAAAGACCTTAAACAGCTTGAGAGGATTTTTGGGTCTCACAGGCTACTCTCGCAAGTTTGTCCATAATTATGCCCGCATTACTAGGCCCCTCACTCAACTCCTCAAGAAAAATTCATTCCTCTGGAATGATGAAGCACAACAAGCCTTTATATCTCTCAAACATGCCATGTGTTCCACTCCAGTCTTAGCACTACTCGAGTTCACCAAATATTTTGTGATTGAATGTGATGCTTCTAGTACGGGTATTGTGGCAGTCTTAATGTAGGAAGATCAACCCTTGGCCTTCATGAGCCAACAACTAAGTGGGAAGAATTTGGGTCAATCCACCTATGAGAAGGAGATGATGGCCATCTTACATGCAGTAGATGCTTGATGACCATACTTATTAGGGAGACATTTCCAAATCCACACAAATCATCAAAGCCTTAAATATTTTTTGAAGCAACACCTATCTTCGCCACAACAAAATAAATGGATCGCCAAAATGCTGGGATATTATTATGAGATAATTTAGAAGAATGGGCATGAAAATATTGTAGTAGATGTGTTATCCCGCCAATTTGAGGAGGAAAGTACCCTGCTCATAATTTCCCTTCGCATTCTAGAATGGATTGAAGAGCCTCGCAAGGAATGGTTTTCACATCCCTGGCTCTCCCAACTCATTAATCAATTGCAAGCGGATCCAAATTCCATAGCGGGCTACTCATGGCAGAATGAGATTCTTTGCTACAAGGATAAAGTCGTAGTATCACCAACATTCACCCTCAAAAGCCACATTTTGGTAGAGTTGCACTCATCTCCAACTGTAGGACATTCAAGATTTCAGAAGATGTATGCTCGCACTCGAAGATCATTTCTTTGGACAAGCATGAAAAAAGACATTCTTACTTTTGTAGCTAAATGCGATTTCTATTAGCGCCACAAAGGAGAAACAATGAAATCCCCAGGCACATTACAACGATTGCCCATCCCGGCCTTAATCTGGACGGATGTTTCTATGGATTTCATTATGGGTCTTCCAAAGTTAGGAAACAAGTTAATCATCATGGAGGTTATGGACAAACTTTCTAAGTATGCTCATTTTTGTGCCCTACCCCACCCTTTTACACCAACTTTTGTCGCTCAATCTTTCATGGATCAGATCTTCAAATTGCATGGCATGCCCACTTCCATTGTGACTGATCTTGACCAAATCTTCACCAGTAGCTTTTGGCAGGAATTCTTCCGACTACAAGGTACCCAACTACAACTCAGTACTTCCTATCTTCCACAAACTGATGGTCAAACTGAAGCAGTCAAAAAGTTTCTGGAGACCTACCTTAGGTGTTTCACTTTAGAAAATCAACATCCCTGGGTACAGTGGTTACCTCTAGCCGAATGGTGGTATAACACCAACTATGATGCCACCACCAAAATGACTCCATATGAAGCATTTTATGATCAACTCCCTCCTTCCCCTACTTCTTATATCAAAGGATGCTTGAAGGTACAAGCAATGGATCAACTCCTACAGAGACACACAACCATGCTGGCCTACCTTAGAGAGAGTCTTCATCAAGCCCAAAACCACATGAAGCAATAGGCAGATCAACATCGCTTAGAACGCCAATTTCAAGAAGGGGATTAGGTATTTTTCAGGCTACAACCATATAAGAAAACATCACTCAAAGACAAGGGTTGTCAGAAATTATCTCCAAAATTCTACGAACCGTATCAAGTACTTCAGTGCATTGGAGAAGTCACCTACAAGCTAGTTTTTCCACCCACTGCAAAAATCCATCTAGTCTTCCATGTCTCATGCCTCAAGAAAGTGATTGGGAACCATTGTAGAATTCAAACCAATCTACCTAAAGTGGATGAAGAAGGGTCAATCTGGCTCCAACTTGAACAGGTTCTTGACACACGAGAATGGCACCTATGTGGCCGCATGATCAAGGAAGTCCTCATCAAGTGGAAAGACGCCTCTCCGGAAGATGCAACCTAGGAACCAGCTACTATCCTTCAGTAGTTTCCACAGCTTCAACCTTGAGGACAAGGCTATTCTTATGGGGGAGGGCATGTTAGGATCCAAACCTAAACCCTTATTTATTTAATATGATCGAGTCATAGTTATAGTTAAGTAAAGAGTCAATAAAGCCCCTATTAATATTGTAAGAGGTTAACCCGCATTTAATGAAGGGACCACAGTTAGTTGCAAGTGGGCCATGGTATTAGATAGATGGTATTAATAAGAACCATGGTATTGCCCCATGGTATTGCATGTATGAATCCTATATAAAGGATAGAGACTCCCTTAAAAGGGCATCGTGTCTTATTTTGTAATTGAGCTCAGCTCTATTGGAGGTTGCCCCCTCGAAGAGGCAAGTGAACATTTTTTTCTGAATAATAAAATACTTGTTGTTATTTCTCATTGTTCTATGTTCTTGGTATATTTCTTCGCATATTTGGTATTTTGGTATTGTCTTGTAGGTTAAGAGCATAACATTCCTTGAGATAATAAATAAATCATTTATTTATTTATTATTTCTAAACAAGAGTTTAAATACTTTATCCCTCCTAACCAAATATAATAAAATGTTCCAAGTGGTTATTCCAAGAATGGGATCAATGATATTTTATTATTGCTCATTATTCGAGGATAAATCAATTTTTTTTTATAGATATAAGGGTTTTCCATTCATTATTAACTTTTGATTATTTTCATTGCTGCACTCACTCATGTAACTCTGGTTATTTTCATTGTCGCACACCATATTTTTGTTGGGTTTACACATTATAGAGGAGAGAGACTCTACACTAGCTGAAGATGTTTAAGGATAGAAAAGAACCCATCCCATAGAGGGGACTGGTAACATTTATTTTTTCCCTTCACAAGTGTTATAATAAAACTGTTCTTTCTATAACTAGTTTCCATTGGACGATTGGAGTTATTACTCTCTATTTTTCTGTTTAACTATGATTGTGGCATAGATCTGGACTTTGGCAGGTTTTGTTTCTATCAGTTGCTGCAGATCTATGATGTTTAGTAGCCATTTATATTGTTGATATTGATTTCCATCCACAATATTAAGTGGGTTCTTTTCGGACATCTTTGAGAAGAAAACACTACAACAAAATTGGCGACTACACTGGGGATTTTATGAGTGTTTGCATTAAAAAAAATGACGACTCCACTGGGTTTTATAGTTAAGATCCAGAAACCTAGGTGACCTTTGGTTTTCAGCTTAGGGTTTCTTCATTTTTCAATTCTCTTAATTTTTCCTAGTTTTTTAACCCTAGATCTATTAAATTTCTTACTTTTGCAAGATTTTTGGTTATTTCCGCAGGTCATAGGAAGCAGCTGCGACAAAATCAACAATTTTTTTCGAGATTTGCTGATTGGGATCCAAGGTGAAGAAATCAAACTTTTTGGCCCAAACAATGTGATATGGAGGCTAGAGTGCACTTATCAACCCTAAAAGTGTGATCCCTTCTGAAAAACAAGTCAGTACCTGCGATTTCTGGGTTTTAGGGTTTTTCTCACATGTTTCGAGGTTTGGCAGAGTGTTATCTACTAGGTTTTCCGACCTCTATATCATCTTGCTTAGGCCTTGATATACTCTGATTTACTCTTCGAAGTCAAATTTAGCCCCCCCTAGGGCTTCTAGTAAGCTTCCACCTTTATAGGATGAGTTTAGATGAGTGAGTAGTCTAAGTTTCTACAGCACTTTCACTCACATTTTCTAGATCTGTACCCTTTTGTTTCAAATCTATAAATATAGGTTTCAACCATCCATAGTTTCACATTTAAACTTGTTTAGTCATTAGACTTAGGTTCCCATCGGTTGCCCTAGTTGTTCCACCCATTACACTATATTTTTACAACGACCTTCCCCTGTGGTTTTTTCTTGTTGTTGCACCACTTTCCAATAGCTTAGTGTCACTTGATCCTAGTCACATAGACATTTAGATCTCTTGACTGTTTTAGTGTACTTTTGATCGATTAAGAAGGTGATTTAGCTACTAGAATTCGAACAATTGAGCTAACCCTCGAGGCTAAGTAAAAATGTTTTACTGATAATTATCATTATTAACTATTATATTTTTTATTTTACTTTATTTTTACCAAGTCAAAATGTTTCTCGCTACAATTATTTTTAAATTTTATTAATTGAGCCGAGAGAGGTCCTCTCCTATTGGGTATGGAAGAGATGTTGTAATTTCATATCGTGTAAACATTTTGACTCTCACAAATAAAATAAAATAAAAATAAACCTGTGTTAAAATAAGAATTCTAGGTTACCATTCTTTTATCAATTTTTGTTAGATAGTTAAAGTAAATTTGAAATAAAAATAAAAATAACCCTATGCTAAAATAGAAATTAGAAGTTATTTATATTTTTTTATTAATTTTTACTAGGTAGCTAATGTAAACTTGACTTGGTCAAGTTATTAGTGGTTTTTGAGCTCCATATTTTTGAAAACCTATGATATTTCCTATTATATTCATGTGGAATGTAGCAGATTTAAATAGGGGAAATAAACTAGCCTAGATCCATGCTTATATCCATCTTAAATCCTTTCTACCATGAGCGATCAAATATTTTGAGATGAAAATATCTTAATATACAAAATTATTTGATATTTCTTGCTGCTTGGTAGAGTTAAGATGAATCTAACTTGATTTTAAAAATTTATAAAATAAAATTGAAAAAAAATATTTATAAAATATTTTTATTTTAAAATGATTTAGGGTTTGTGGGCAAGTCTTATTTATAAGGCAGCTACTTCCCACCATATTGTAACAGAGGCTATCTAGAAGTTAATAATATCAATGATAAAAATTTTACAAAATATTTAGTTTTGGAAATGAGTTATGGTTTTTAGGCATGTGGTATTGATAGGGCTTAGTATTGTCCCATAGTTATTGTAACAAAGCCTATTTACAAGTTAATCATATCCATGATAAAATGAGGTGAAGATTCATGGTTATATGGTAAGTATTCAATTTTTTTGTGCTTATTAATTAAATTTAAATATGGTTAAAGAATTATTATTTTAACGTGTGCAGTAAAATGGATATTAATTTATACATAATATCTATATGCTATATATTTTTATTTGACATATACACTAGTAGAAAATGGCTAATTAGTTACTAAAAAAATGACTAAAATTTGCATACAAACTACCATTTTTCAGTCGATGACCAATAGTAGCTAATTTACAGTATGTTATAACGCGATGAACTTTTAGTCGTTTTTAGCTTAGTCATTAATTAGTTGTCTCAATTTTGTCGTCTAGTAGTATATTTAGTCATATATGGTCATTAATTTAGTCATTGATTTAGTCATTAATTGCCACGATTAATGACCAAATATACAACAAATTATATTACTATATGAACACTCGAGAAAACGAATTAATGACCAAAGAAATGTGACCAAAATGTTAGTCGTGTTATAAGATAGTGTAAATTAGCTACTAATAGTCATATATATGCAAATTTTAGCCACTATTTGAAACCAATTAACGACCAAAGAAATATGACTAAATTTTGGTCATGTTATAAGATATTGTAAATTAACCACTAATAATCGTATTAATGCAAAATTTAGATGTCATTTTTAATCACAAATTTATCATTTGTAGTAGTCATTTATACTGTTTTAGTAGTTCCATATTCATTATATAAATGACTAATTTAGTACTTTATATTAATTTCATTTGCTTTGATTAACAATCATTATAAATAATTAATTTAGTCGTGTATTCATTTCATTTGTGTTCATCATTAATAAATATGAATTACTACTTTAGTAGTTTATATTGATTTTATGTGTTCATCATTAATCAACACAAATGAATTACTATGATTTTGCGACTAAATAAAAAAAATGTCATACAATGTGCATATTCATCTAGTATGAAAGCACAAAGTTACATATGTTAATTACAATCTAAATAATATCACGTGCAACTATAAATAATTTCAAACATAAATTATATTATATAAAATCTCAAGTATTACAATATGAGTTTCCAACTTAATATTGGTTGGACTACAATTTAAACATGTAATATTGTTTCATCACTTCAAAACATTATCACTGTGTTCCCAAGACATTGAAAGTGAATTCACCAACTTTGAATACTTGAGCATCAATCTCTATCTATGTGTCTTATGTGAGATATTGGATTTAAGGATATCACTAGACTAGTTCTCTTCTTTCTCTTTTTGCATTTATCGCTCTAGTGTTATTGTTACCCTATTTCTTCAATTCTTGCTTCTTACCATCAATATTAAGTTCCTCCCCTAAAAATGAAAGAAGATACAATGTAGAGTATAAGACATCAAATATGATGAATATTGGAATATGAACTAAAGTAGTCTATAAAATATGTATACGACATATACCTCAACATCAACAATGTCAATGCCATTTTTCCACATAAAAGCCAGAAACTCACACAATTTTTCTTCATTAGGGTCGGATAATGGACACTATGTGGTTAAATGACCTGTATAAACAATGAAATTAAAACATGACCATAGAAAAGAACAACTTAGTAACTTAGTATTCAACTTTTAGAGAAATCTTATTCATAATCAAGCCAACTATGCTACATGCTAAAAAGCTCAGACTATAGATAACTTGTGAAAAAAAATAATCTGAGGTGTGATGTCTTATCCTTGTCGTTTTGTTCACAATAATTTTTATTCTCTAATGCATGAACTTGGTCAAGTATATAGACAACATGTGCTCAACTAACAACATGAAAGTAAATTCTAATAGTCATGAAATTTTCTTAACACAAAATAGCTAAAAGGATTTCAATTAATATCATGTAATACTAATCTCATATTCAACCTTTGGATGCTTAAATGGACATGATACTAAGTATTTTCAATTTGATGGTTAGAAAACAAAACAAAATCAAAGGAAACATTCAAAATACAATCAAACAATAAAGACGAGATATCATGGAATGCACATTGCAATTATAAAATATTTGTTTCCATGTCCACCTATGTCTTGTCTAGCATTCCTAAAACATATTTCTTTCCCAAAATAGCCATTAGGTGAAAGAATCACAACATTAAAAATCATATGAATCCCTGCCAAAAACATTTCCAAAGTTGATGATGCAAGTTCCTGAAGGATGTCCAACAACAAATGAATCATATCTAATACATGCTCTACATTGTCTCCTCATTCTTTTTTTAATATCATTTCCTATAACCTGCCCACATCAAAGTCAAGTAATGTTGGGTAGCAGAAGCCCTATGCAACAGTTAGGAGGTGCGAAGCCAGACATTTTGGGTAGAGTCAGGGTAAAGACTCCACCGAAAGTGCGGAGCTCGAAGTATAATAGGTTGAGTGAAAGGGTACTCCACCTGAAAATAATGTAAAGAAATGTAAATAAGGTCAGCCTGCATAGAGGGTGCAGGCCAAGGAAGGGTATAACTAGAGCGAGTCTCTATGGATAGAAGAAAAGTAGAGTTTGATAAGGAATCTGAAATATGAAATGTAATGGGTTCTTGAAGAAGATAAATTGAAAGCATCTATAAGTCCGAGTCAAGGGATAGTGGTAGTAGGTAGAGGCTCTACAGCTATGTGTGCAGGGGCCTAGAAAGTCCATAGCTGTGTGCACGGACCCCTGCAGCTGAGTGCACAGGGTGGATCTGGATGTATTAAAAATAAAGTGTAAATAAAGATAAGTTTCTTCTGAAATTCTGTGTTTCTTTTGAACTATCATAATATTTGTTTAATCCGCTTATGGTTTAAATGAATGTAAGTCTGGGTTCATTTTAATGCACGAATATGTTTTGTTGGTTAAAAGTTTTCTTAAAGACCTTGTTAATTGGTAACTACTCCATCTAATAGAATAGCACAATAATAAGAAAGATGTAATCAACCTGAATGTGTGCGAATACCAAGCAGCACGTTGCTGTAAACCAGTACGCGAAACCTCCAGACCACACCAAAACATCCCTAGGGTGTGCAAACCTAGTTCCAACACCCTCCCCTACTACCTCGGGTGAGACCTCAGTCCGTGCTCCGCGGGCTATTACCGAAAGGGCCGGTAGTTGTGGGATTTGTTTGGCTAAATAAATCTTCCAAACCTAGGTCAGGCCCATATAAGCCAACAAATTGTTTCGTTGCCGGGACTGGGACCTGCCTAAGGGGTGTCTAATGTGGGAACACTGGAACCCCACGAAGAAAGAACTTGAAGATTGGTGGGATCTGAGGCTTCATGAGTTCGTGATTCAGGAAAACAGGAACTTGAGAATATCAGAGGAACAATGGTTGGATCACTATATATTCACAGATATACATGAGATCTTCTTCGTAACATTCGTGATAGAATTGTACGAGTGGATCGCGAAGTTCGCTGATAGCGTGCAGAGGTGCATATCGGACCAGCCGATAGTGTGGACTCTCGAACTGGTGTGAAGGTTGGAAGCCACCGAAGATAGACTTGCACGCACAATAGGCCACTGGTTAGATCGGATCATAGGGGGATTTATCACTGAATTTGTGATAGATACAACCATAAGTTATAGGGAAGTAGAAAGGCCATTTCTCCGAGGACCGCGGGGTAGGTACATCAAATCATTGAATACTTGGATTAAGATGCTGTTGTGCAAAAAATAGATTCTACTTGTGTATTGATGTCTAGAGTAACACGGAGTGGAAGGGGTTATCGAAGAACAGGAGAAGTAGAGAATAGCCCTTTGATTTCTATCTCATGGGAAAGCGATGAGGGCCTCGCTAGGTTCTCGCTAGGAAGTGCAGTTTGATTGATTAAAGAACGCTTCCCATTGATACCACCTCTATCTACGCTGCCACCCACTTCACCCACGTCGAGTCCATCCACACCAACACCCCCACCACCCCCTCCACCACCAAAAGTTGGGATGGCGACCACAGTCAAGTTACCAACGTTTCAGGGTGTAGGGAATGAAGAGCCAAGTCAATTCTGGTTTGTGATAAAATCTGTATGGGACGCGCAAGGCATAACAAATGAAAACATTAAAAAGGCCATGTTGGTCAGTGCACTACAGGACCGCGCGCTGGCATGGTACATGAAATACTCACTGACCATCTGAATGAGGGAATAGTGGCGATCCAAGGCACACTAAATAAAGAGTTTGGCTGACGAAAGTCTGAAGCCTAGTCAGTCATTGGATTGAAGGAGATAGCAATGTTGCCTGGTGAAACTTCATGGGATTTGGACCAGAGATTAAAGAGGAATATGCGTGAAGCTAACATGACTTTAACAGATGGGCAGCATTGCGCATGGTTTGTGGTGTCCTTAATGCCCCATTTGAGGATGGCTTTGTCACAACATAAGATCTCAACCCAAGCCGAGGCATTGGAGACAGCAATGACGTTACACACAACCCCAATACCACACCCAGGGTTGGGAGTTTAGCAAATCCATGCGCAACTTCAAAACTTGAGCCTAGAAGTGCAGAGTCTGAAGTAAAGAAGAATGTCCCGACTAGATGTATGCCTGGAGGTAGGTTGTATTAAATGTAAGAGCCAAATGCATGACAAGGCCCATTGTCTGCTTTTCTCGAACTATCTAGCGGGAGGAGGCTCGATGCCATTAAAAGTAGAAGTACAAGCAGGACCAAGTACTTTGTAGGCGCTCTAGTGCGCGATTTTCAAGGGTGGAGGGAAGCATGCGACAAATAACTGCCACCTATTACAAAGGTATACCTGGACCTCAAAACAGTTGTGTTGCAACTTTTGTCGATCGGTGGGACACAATGAATGAATGTGTTAAAGTTATGACTTAATGCTAGAGAGAACCCCAGCCTACTGGATGCAGACTGAAGTGTAGGGAGGATTCCAAGGACATGGCTGGGGAAGAGGATTGGGGCCTGGACGGGGCTAAGGACAGTTAATTTGTTATAGTTGCGGTGGATAGGGGCACTGCGCTCGCAACTGCACTAACCCAACGAGGATCTCATGTCCCTACTATGAGCAGTTTGATCATAAATTGGTGGACTGTCCAACCTTAATTGCCCAATTGAGTGAAAAAGGAGTACTCCAACCTCCACCAACCTAGAATATCCAGATGATGCATGTGGAACCTCGTAAAGAGGACCCTAGTATAAATATGGTACTATGAAACGGTGCAACGGTAGGAGGGAATGAAGGCGGGAAAAGGTGTGACACACCTATGCATGAACATAACACTGAGTTGGAATAGGGGAAGATAGTGGCAAGAGATGCTCAGTAGGGCTTCGCAAAACCGTTTACACCAGGTAGGAGGGATCGAATGGAGTTAGGGGTGGACTCCTCCATGATCACTACCTTTCTTGAAAATTTCATGAAGTTGTTGCGTGATCGTAACGTTGTGAAAGGATTGCAAGAGCTGATCACTAGGTGCGCTAGATCCAGTGAACTCCAGGTCATTTGAAAGATAGTAAGACATGTTATGCGCACCAGGTGAGAGATGAGACTGACAGTGCAAATTAGTGACTATGAAATGGATTAAGTTATCCTAGATTCAGGCTTGGATGCAAATGTATTACCTAAATAATCCTAGGAGCATATGGGCAAGCCCGCACTGCAATGGTCCCTAATTTAATTACGAATGGCTAGCCAACAAAAGATATTACCAATGGGCTGATTGCAATGAGTGATGGAGGATATGGATGGTGTGACTACCTAGACTGATTTCGAGGTCATAAAGATTGTTGATGACAACAATCCTTACCCTGCACTACTCGGAATTAATTGGGCCATAGACATGAAAGGGATCATTAACTTGAAAATATGCAAGATGACATTCGAAAAGAAGTCACTATGGGTAGTAGTTCCGTTGGATCTAGCAGAAGGGGAATGCTAGACTAAACCCATACGCAATGAAGGAAGTGACAACGAATTCGATTGCATTTATCAGATAACAATGCAAGACTCAGATCAAATGCAGTCCGTCGATAATAGAAGAACCTCATCGGAATGGGATGGTATCTGCACTATGGATTTTGAGGAGGAGGCAGAGTGATGGCAGAATCGACTACAGGCAGTTACAACACTCAACTGCAATATGGTGACTCGATCGGTATGGCGCGTAGAAATAGAAGAAAGACCCCGACCAAAGGAGAATGGCGTGATCATTGAAGTGCAGCTCAGCCCTCTCAGTACATTATGCATAATACGGGAGTAGCCCAGTGTACTGAAAGACAAGTTGTGCACACT
Organism: Pinus taeda; assembly: GCA_000404065.3. Lineage (NCBI taxonomy): Eukaryota > Viridiplantae > Streptophyta > Pinopsida > Pinales > Pinaceae > Pinus > Pinus taeda. The sequence continues at coordinate 247,825 of APFE031365602.1, forward strand.
TAGAGGGGAGGCATGGAAGTTGGGATATAGATGACGGTTTCAAGTCTGGATTAGAGGACATGCGTGGTGGCCATGATGGCATAAAGCGATAGAGTGAAAGATACAGATACGTGTCAGATGACTAACAACCCACCCGGACCTGCGCAAAACACAGGGTCACAACGCCGGGAGGGACCATCTCTCTATAGCCCGAATAACCACTGTTGTTGTGGCCCACTCCACTAGTGACGACGTCAGCGATAGAGTTCAGTAGCTTTGGGAAATCATTTTTCATGGGAAAATATGACTTGATAAGTTAGAATAAACTGGGGCCTGACTCCGCACACAAAGTAGCAAGCTGGACAAAGAAATTGCATAATTGCAGTTAGAAGTTGCCTACTTGGATTACGGAAAGGAATTACCAAAGGAAACCGATGTGGCTGGCTCTCATACCCTGTTACAAGCACTGACCCCACTAGCATCGTTGCAATTGCACCCAAAAGAACAGGGATGTGTGCACCATAATTCAGTAGTAGGATCGAGGGAATGTATAGGGTTCTTGCGACCCGGGCTAGTCAGAGACCCAGCCCCAGCGCCCCATGCAGTTGGAGGAGGGTGCGGGCTAATAAACTAGGCTACTATGAAGTCGCTTGATAGAACCATCACATACATACAAAAACTGCATCTGTGTCCCTGGGAATTTGTTGCTGTGAAGGAAATATGGAAAGCGACCATTGGAAGTACTATTTATGAAATAATGACCCATTTAAAGCACTACGAAACCAGTGGAAGGCAATTAAGGTAGAAGAATAACCATCAAAATCAAATTTATGAACTACCGCAGGGGCAACCAGCGAGCTTGGAATGTTGAATCATATATAATCACAGTGAGGGTCATGCCGCCACGTCTAACCGCTCTACAAGAAAAGTGCCCAGTGTCAACAACATGATGAGTGATGAGCAATTCAGAAATAGTCAATCGTTTCATTTATTGCCCAAATATTACCAAAACGGAATTCTAAAGGCACGAGATCCTACCACAAATAGGCCGCAGGCAGCCACACCGCAGACCATCGAGCTCCTCAAATCTCCCCAGACGTCGTGAACCAAGAAGGATCCTCAAAGCCGAGAACCAGTAAGAAGGTTGCCCCATCACCTATAGTCTAGAAAATTCATGTTGGAGGAGAAGGATAAAACTATGATAATGGAAAGCGAGGAAGAAGATGAGGGTCCTCCCACATACGTCGAAGAAGTCCTCCCTGAAGAAGACCCCATAAAACCAGTATGATGACACAAGTATGTGCCACCAAGAAAAGGGAAAACCAAAGTACTTGCAAATTTGGATGAAGTGAACTCTTCCATTGACACCCCGTTGCTACCAAAGGCTGTGCCAGTGGAAAACTTGATGGTTGGCCGTGTTGCAATAATGAAGTTCGAGGATTGGGACCTTGCAGATAGAGTAAAATTTCCCCATCTCGTGACGGATGAACTAATGGACCAGAAGATAGAAGGGATGGTGACAACCCTATAGCCAAAGGCATGGCTATAAGAGGTGGATTACTCTATCTCTTGTCGATTCCTCACTTTATCCGACCCCCTATCACCATGTTGGTCATAAAGAAGCTGCTCTGTTTAGTCCATGAGGATATATTATGTGTTGGTAAACCCGTTCATATCACAGTAGAATTGGTTCATCACTTTTCGCACCTACCATATGATGGGAGAGACCATCGAGAGATTACTAATAGGGGTAATGATGTTGCGATGATAGAATGACTGAAAAAGAAGTACCAACTCACCAAGGGAAAGCGAGGGTATCTCATTGATAGTATCTCAGACAACGCAGTTCGTGTTGCCATCCAATTGCTGGCAGGGAAAGTCATGAGGGAATGACGCGGCACTGAGGTCCCCGTCGTAGTTATTTCTCTTGTTGAGGAATGTGCAACCAGTGTACAGTTCAACTAGTCGCAGTTCCTTTGTGAAGAATTTCATACCAATTGCCATGATGTGCAGGAGGAAGGTATGAGATTCCATTATGCATGGCTGCTTCTATCCATCATGCTAGTCACCACTGACCTACACAAGGGGAGCCAGTTTCCAGTCTTGGATCCAGAATGGCCTGAAGTCGCTCAATATGCTTCCCTTTGGGCGACAAGGGACACAACATGAATTTGCAATATCAAAATATTTTGGGTATTAATGGACGCAACTGTGTGGTAATGGATTAATAAGTTACCCTACTTAACTGATGAGATATATGAAAGCATGAAGCACATTGCCGAATTTAAGGCAGACATGCATCATGTCTACATCAAGGCGCGGAAGGACCCAGCCCAGGCATGGACATCACTTCGGTTTATCGTTGTTAATGACGTTATTGACGGGATTGTGGATAATTGGCAAGTGGCTTGGTGCAGACCCTTCACGAAAGAATGTGACAAGTTTTCTATTGACAAAAAAGGAGGAAGCCAAGTGCGCGACACAACAAAAGTGAAATGCACTATTGGCCATGCAAGTTAAACTAGCTCGAGAGGCAGCACTCGTAGCAGCAGGAAAGATCCACCCTGACAAGGAGACATCGGTAAATAACAAAGGCAATCAAAAGGTAACCACCTAGCTGATCGCAACAGATACTCCATCCACTACTATGGGGGCTCCTTTAAAGTTCTCCATGACACCGGAGTGGCCGAGGCCACAGAAGAAGGTGAAGGCATCTAACACAGATACCGAGGTGACCATTCTAACTAATGGTGACTTAAATTACACTGAGAATGCCATTCGCAAGGCCACAGGTGATGCAGTTGTCGAAGCCATGTCTGAGCAGCAGATTGTGTTAGGGGAGCTCCATACGTAGTTGTAGACATTAAGAATCCATGTCGCAGGTGAAAGTACTATTACCAAGAGTTTTAGTATGGTAGCTATGGAACCATTACTGAAGACCCAAGTCGCCTATTCTGTTGCAATTCCTACAGGCGCGTTGATCGTCGACAACGTGGAGGACAAAGCTATGTTGGGACGGCTTACAGGACTGGGACTCAACATAGCTACTTTACCACGTGAAAGCTTGCAACAGCTCCAGGACGACGCCACGAGAGAGCTCAACACCTCGCAAGGATGTACTGAACAAATCGTCTAAGAGAAAAAAATAAATCTCAAATTTTTGTGCATCCAACAAGACGAACCCATCACATAGAACCACCAAGTGCAATAGATTTTCATGGAAGCTTTCTCAAGTGCCTCTAAATTTCATATTACTTCTAATCTCCCTATCGAGACCCAAGTTCAGAAGCTAGCTACTGGGTTCCGTAACGCTAAGGAGGAGGCTGCGTGAATACATTAGGAGCTTAGTTTGTAGATTGTAGAGTTAAAATTGCAGACTCAGCCGGTGACACCCCCTGAGATCGTGGAGTAGCACAAGAACATCATCACCGTCACCTGTAAAATGATTACAAGAATAATGAAGGAATGTATGGACTTGTTCATACAGTTGATTGTCACACTCACGACCCTTCAAGAGGACCCAACCCTTCAGTGCTTGGAAACCGAAGGTCGGGAGCTTCAGGAAGCTTACGGTAATATCAAGGGAACTGTGTTGACTGTCGTTATCATGCACTGCCTAGCTAAGATATAAGAGGTCGAGGACCTAAAGGTCCAAGTTGATGCCACCTTGCAGTGCGGAGCCGTAAATTAGTGCGTGAAACCTCTAGACCACACCAAGACATTCCTAGGGTACAGAAACCTGGTTCCAGCACCCTCCCCTACTACCTCAGGTGAGACGTCAGTCTGTGCTTTGCGAGCTATTGCTGAAAGGGCCAGTAGCTACAGGATTTGTTTGGCTAAATAATTCTTCCGAACCCGGGTTAGGCCCATATAAGCCAACAAGTAACAATCAAACAAATACATTGACATTTTTTTTATCTTTATATCTATAAAATTTGAATCTAATTTGTTTAAGGAACATATTAATTCATATTTAAAGTCTTCCTGTCATGAGAAGGTATCAATCAAGTAGGACAACAAAAAAATTGACCTTAATGAGGTAGGAAAAAGAACATGTATGCAAAATAAAAAACCATATATTACTTTTATTCAAACTTTGTATATGGTGTATTCTTAGATAGATTTTTAAGATGTTCCTCTGCCTTTACCAAAGCAGATTGTAGCTTGTTTAAATTATTTATCCTTTCATTCAACATCAATTTCTGCCAAATAAATGTCATGTGTTATTCTTTCCCATTTCTCAACGTGCTACAAATGATAAATTGAAATTCATATAAAACCAAGACAAAACCATTTTCTAACCAAAACAAACAAAAAATTCCTCTAATAAAGCTTTACACCTTAGAAATTACTCTACCATGTACTTAGGCTAAAGGAGAGATTCTTTGAATCATCTTTAGGTAATACTTAATGGGATATTCATATTTTTATTGTGATGTAAATTTGATGTTAAAAACAATATATAAATCCAGCTTATTATCATTTCAACTATTGGACCATTGTTAACTAGTTGCACCGCATAGTATCATTTTCACATGTTATCTCCACATACCTACTAAAAATATCAAATATGGCAAACAAATGGCATTTTAGAAGTGTTTTTAAAACTATGTCGTATATACACCCTTCCAATGTATCTGACCAATTGTGCTCACTTGAATTTCTTCTTTCATATTTATTTACATCCTAAAAAATATCCATTCCAAAAACCAAGACAACCCCAACATCCTCGATCCTAACACTAATCCATATATGCTACAAACCATAGGAATTAGTAATCTTTGTTAGTGTCAATGTCTTCACATTGCCATTAGTGATCAAAATTACTCTTTTGTATTTCATACTAGGTGTCCCATTCTGATTATTTGCATTCCATTAGGTCATGGATCAACTGATGGTAAGGTTCATTTCATTTTTTCCCTCATGACATATATCTACTAACCTCCTTTTTCAGTCAATTATTCATACTTATTTTTCGTTTATTTCATCAATTAGGTCTTAGGTCTTAGGGTTTCAGTTTCATTAGGTATTACGGTTTACCATGGTCAAATTTTAGTGACTATTGATTAATAATGGTCAGTAGACACATGAGGATAACAATAATGATGAGAAAAGTTTTAATCTCTTAATTTCTAAGCTTAATAAAATTTTCACCTCAAAACTAGTTTTGAGGTGAAAACAGAGCATTGGTATATTATTTGTAAATTTCATGTAATTTTATTTTATCCTATATGTAATAAATGGTTCCATGCTGCTCCTGGTCACCTGGTGATATTGCCAAAGCACATACCACTACAAAAAGTCAAAGAAATTGAGCATTAGTTCACCTATCCAAGCAAAAAGTCAAATATCAGAAAAACAAAGTATTTGAAAAAGGCAAATAGACATCACAAAGTGGGTTTTGTACATGAAAAATCAAAAAGTGGAAAAACTATATAAATATTATCCCTCTATTGATCATTTCATTGTTTGAGTTGAAAATCAAGAGCTAAAAGGCGATTTTGAAGTGTCATTGAGCAAAGGTGTGAAAGTGTTGCATTTTTGGAGAAGTTCAGATCAGCGTTGTGCACCAAAGGCTGGTGGTACAGACCTAGCCGACGCTATACAGCTGGGCGACTTCCTTAGTGCAAAATTGAACGGGCGCAACGCACCTGACCGGTGCTGCGCACCTGGCAATCAAGCCCCAAAACGCTCCAAAATCGCAAAAGTCGCCTCAAATCTTCCAAGTTACCTCTTTGCAAGTAAGTACATTAATCTTTCTTGTTGAAAAGGGTTTTACATGAAGTCATGGTAACTCTTTTACTCATAAAGTTAAAACCCTAGTGTTCATCAAACTGTCCCATAAAATTCATAAACTATCTTATAAATTTGACATGCTCACTCTCTTATTGTTTTCCTATCCAATCCATTTTGCTATTGTTCCCTAAAACCCATTCCCTCATATAAATTTCCTAAACATCATGCCCTCATATATTCTTCCCAAACCCCATTCTCACATACAAATTTCCCAAACCCTATACATTCTCCCCAGAACCCTACATACTTACTCCTACATACATCCCTAAACCCTACACTATTCCCAAACCCTACTCACTCCCTAAATCCCATTCAGTCTCACTTACTCATCCATAAAATCTCTTCATACTCATCTTTCATCCAACCTATCTCCTGATTGTATGCCTACCACATTAGATTGCTAATGCCTTTCACTAGGGTGAGAATGATTAATATCCCCTACTTCATGTTTAGAAACATCGAGAAGATGGCACTTATTGTAAAGGAGAAACCATATCCCCAACAGTTGACTAGCATTTACCACTACTCCTTGATTAAAATCAATGTTCTACATTAGTTGAACCTTTTTAAGATGCCATGGGAGACCTTCATTTCTCATGAGATGTTCAAAGGCCCTCAAGTATTTTCATCAGTGCCTCATGTAGAAGGTGTACCTTCAGGACATGAAAAGGTCAAAGAGACTGAAACTTTTGGAGTGCCAATGTTTGTGACATATGAAAGGGGCACTAGGAAACTTTTTGCAATTACTAGGTGAGTATTATCTCCACAGGGTGTGGAAGAGGTCTCGCCTTCATCATCATGCTATAGGAAAATTCTATCTCCACAAGGAGTGGAAGGGGCTTTTCCTTCTTCTTCAGCTAAATAGGTATAGGTTGAGCAACAAAGCAGGACCAACAAAGACAAGAAGATGATTCACCACATGGCCTACCACTACATGACTCGTAATAAGATCTGCAACATAAGAATGAGGAAGTTTAAAGCTAGGTTGAGGAAGGCCTTAAGGAGAAAAAAGGAGCTAGATAAATTGAAAATCTTGGCTAAAGCATCACTATCCCATCAAAGAAACTAATGATGGTGCCTTGTGCCAAATCTGGGCAAGTTTTGACAAATTTTGGTCATTTTCAATTTTTGAAATTTTGAAACACAGAAAATTGCCCTAGGTGTGTAGTGCCACTGGAATTATGCTTTTCACTGAAGGATTTTTTGAAGAAATGGCTTACATATCTAGATTTAGCATGATGACAGCATAAAACCCATAAAACCTCAGCAATTTTGGAGCAAAACTAGGTCACCAAAAGCGAAAACATCCACCAAAAAATGACCTTTGTGCCTCTTTTTGCCCACATAGAAGCAACCTTGGGAGATTTCACTTTTGATGGGAAAAATTACCTCCAAATACAAAAATTCAAGATTTTCCAAAAACTAGATAGAAAGACCTTTCCAATGAGCTATCTTGGGCTCAATGTGGCTAAGGGAAAGGCCTTCAAAAGTGGCTATGAAGCGTTGCTACAGACCTGGCCAGTGGCGCTGCGCATAGATCCAATTTGCCTAAAAATCCAGTTTTCGCCTTCTTTCACTACAAATTGACTTTTTCTCTCTTCATGGAGAATTTATGATTGTAATTAATGCCATGATATGTAAATGTAATTTGGAAATGACCTTATAGGGTAGATTCATCATTTTGAGGTGGTTTGGGGGTGAATGAATCAATTTCCATGCTTATAGAGGCAAGTTGTTCCACTGCTTATATTCCTATTCCTTGTTTGGAAATGGCTGTAAGAGTTCCTTATCCCTTGGATTCGACCCCTGATGGCTAGCATAGATGGTTTGATGTCTATATTATGTATTTTTTCAGTCATTAGCAAAGGTTGGACTCTCTTGGATGCTCTTAGCTACTTTGTATACCTTTATCAGCGGTTTGGCAAGGAAATAAACCAGGATTTGTAGCTATTTTTATGGGATACTTGTGCTAAACTATTTTTTCATAGTTTCTTCTTCTGTTATTAGTTTTTCCTCATGCATTATGTGTGCCACAATCTAATTTATCTCTTCTAGCTAAATGATATCAAGATAGATAGGTAGAATACATTGGTTACAGTGCTCTACCTTGGGAAACCATTTAGTTTTTTATGTTTTCTACTTTTTGAAGTGGACTCATGATCTTTGCATGCCCTACTTAGATCCTCACCAGTCTTATACCTACAATTTCACTCAATTTCAAGTGCCAAAACACCTACCTATCTCACCCCATAGAACACCCTGCATTCCTGACTTAATTTTCCAGACCCAAAGTTGCCTGCTCCATTTGATCCAGCAACAAAACCAAAAAAAAATTAGTTAAAAAACCCTAGAGCTACTATAACTAGCCTAAAATCCATATTTGTAGTCATCTCAACTGAGATTGACAAGGAGAGAGCCCTCTCCCGACCTGGTAGGGATAGCTACTAGGTTAAGCTTGGTTTGTGGTTATCCTAGGATTACCTCCCTTCAGCCTAAGGTCAATCTAGGCTCTAACATAGTGGCGACCATGCTGGGGAGTGTAGTTTTATGTTCCTTAGCAAAATGTATCAAGTTTAGATCTGATTGTTGATGGTGGACAACGATCAGACATCAGAAGGCTGAAATCATTCACCTGGTGACTTTGAAATTAGTTTCAAGATTAGATCCAAGGACTCCATTGCAGGATGAACTTGAGCAGTAAAAACATGAAAGGACAATATGGAAAGGTTAGGTATTCAAGTTGGAATTTCATCCAAGACATTACGTTCTTTGTTATAAATTATTTCTTCTCTTTTCCCGAGAATGTCAAGAAGGCTTTGCAAAGTATATTGTATTTGAGAAAAGATCCTAGTCTTGCATTTGATTCTTTCCCTTTGAAGACTGTGAATACAAAATGTTCGCATGCCTTTGATGTTGATCAAGATCGTTCTTTCGAATATTATGATGACCATCTTCACACTGATGAGCATAAAGAGACCAAGGTTGATTCTACACCTTCTGTACATATTCCTATACCTTGTAAAATTCCAGATTTTACCTCCTATATCCTATGCTTTCCCTAAAAATCATTACCTATATCTACCAAGATTTTATGGTGAATGTGACAACATCACTGCTGAGAGACATGTAATGAATTTTGAGTCTTTCCTTAACCTTTATGAGGTTGATGAAGAAGATGTCAGTGTTAGGATTTTTGCTCTTTCTTTGCAAGGCAAAGTCAAGAGTTGGTTCAAAACCCTACCTGATGTGAGCATATCAGATTTACGGTAGTTCGTCAAAGTTTTCTTCGAAAAGTAGGTGGTCAGACAGAACCCTTTCTTGATTCTAGAAGAGTATAACTAGCTGAAAAGACTGCCAGGGGAGACAGTGCAACAATTTTCTGCCAGGTTTAACCAAGTTTATTTTTCGATGCCTATTAATATAAGACCTCCTCCTGGATCCACTCTCTTGCACTACCTGGATGCCTTTGATCCCGAAATGGAGTTTTAGCTTACAGAAAGGAACCTTGCAACACTTACAGAGATGAAAAACAGTGCAGTAGATGTAGAGGCTAATTTGTTGATCAGGAGGGAAAAGTTGAAGGAAGAAGAGAGGAAGAACATAGATCCAGAGGAATTGACATCTTTAGAGGTAAAGCTCGACATTTTGGTAAGAACAGTGGAAGAGATGATGCTAAAGATCACCACAAGGAATGAATATGATGTTCAAGACCATGGCTTGCTGATTGAAGAAGAAAAAGTGACTGATCCAAAACATTTCCTTTCTTATCCTAGTTGTCATAGATCTGATAATGATTATTTTATAGACCATCTTAGAGAAGAGAGATCTATTGATATGACATGTATGCTTGATGATGTGTTTTATACTGATGATTTACCTTAGTTTGATCAATATGATGATGACTATGTTCTCCAAACAGAAGCTAGTCTTCCAGACAAATCAACAGCTAGTTTGTGGAAGGAGGAAGTTCGCTGTCGGCAATTTGAATATAGTGATCAGTCGTTGCATATCAGCTATGTAGGTGAGGAGGAAAGTGCATAAAATTTTGAAGTATGTGAAGGATCTTTGCCTTTTTTGTTTTCTTTGTTTCAGTTCATTAGAGACAACTTTCATGCAATTAGAAATCAACCGTCGATAAATTTCAATCTTGACCATCTAGAGGGCAATGAAATCCTTGTTCAATACTTCTCATATCCATATTTGTAGCCTCCAAATTCCATTGAATGCTAGGTTGCAGATGAAGACTTGGAAGCTCGAAAATGTGATCAAATGATGCAAGATGATTCCATACCATTATGTTTTGAATCATTTTAGTTTTTGAAGGGAAATTTTCATAGTATATCTTCAAATGAGTAGCCTGTAGAAAATCATGCAATCTCATTAGAACCAATAGAAAATGGGTTGCAATAGTCTTTTCAATTTTTTCATGATCCAATCGCTGATGTTTTGGATCATGTCTACAGTCAAAGTCCTTCTCCATTATTTAACTGTGAGCTTGAAATGAGTAATGATACAAATTTGATCCAGCAGCTGGTTTCTTGGTCATTTTCAGCAGGAGTCTCATCACAAAGCTCAGATGAAAGTTTGCATTCATGGTACTAGGAGAAGCAAAGTAATCCATTGGATGAGCTAAGTCCCAGTGCACATGAATTTCAAGATCCTTATGCATTATTTCTGGAGTCGGATAGAGAATCCATATTATTCAACAGATCTGTTTATAATTTTTCATGGGATTTTCCTTTCAGTAGTTCTCTCTTGTTTTTCAGAAGCAAGCAGCTAAGTCCGAGTGCACATGAATTTCAAGATCCTTATTCATTATTTTTGGAGTCGGATAGAGAATCCATATTATTCAACGGATTTGTTTATAAGTTTTCATGGGAGTTTACTTAAAATAGTTCTCTCTTGTTGTTCATAAGCAAGTGCTTGCAAAGAATTCAAACAGCAGCCCAAATGCTTACTTGGTTGCATTGGTTGTTTCATTTCACTTGATTAGGTTTTAAATGGAACAATTAGAGTAGGTTTTATTGAGTAAGCTCAATTTTGAGTATCTTTTCCAGTTTTCCAGTTGCATTTTAGTATCGAGTTAGTTTTTAGTTGAGTAAAATTCAGTTTGTGTCGTCAAGTTGACAATTTTCAGTCATGCATTTCAGTTTGAGTTTTTGATTCCATTGCCCAATGGATGAGGCACTTGGTCTACGGTGTTCTTGGCACCTCCAAGGAGCTACCATCCCCATTGGAGCCAATGTTAGTGTCAGTGTCTTCACACTGCCATTAGTGATCAAAATTACTCTTTTGTATTTCATACTAGGTGTCTCATTCTCATGAGTTGCATTCGATTAGGTCATGCATGAACTAATGGTAGGGTTCATTTCAGTTTTTCCCTCATGACATATATCTACTGACCTCATTGTTCAGTCAATGATTCATACTTATTTTCAGTTTATTTCATCAATTAGGTCTTAGGTCTTAGGGTTCCAGTTTCATTAGGTATTAGGGTTTTACCATGGTCAAATCTCAGCGGCTATTGATTAATAATGGTCAGCAGACACATGAGGATGACAATAATGATCAGAAAAGTTTTAATCCCTTAACTTGTAAGCTTAACAATTTTTTCACCTCAAAACTAGTTTTGAGGTGATAACAGAGCATTGGTATATTATTTGTAAATTTCATGTAATTTTATTTGATCCTATATGTAATAAATGGTTCCATGTTGCTCCTAGTCACCTAGTCATATTACCAAAGTACATGCCACTGCAAAAAGTCAAAGAAATTGAGCATCAATTCACCTATCCAAGCAAAAAGTCAAATATCAGAAAAACAGAGTATTTGAAAAAGCCAAATAGACATTACAAAGTGGGTTTTGTACATCAAAAATCAAAAAGTGGAAAAACTATATAAAGATTATCCCTCTATTGATCATTTCTTTGTTTCAGTTGAAAATCAAGAGCTAAAAGGTGATTTTGAAATGTCATTGAGCAAAAGTGTGAAAGTGTTGCATTTTTGGACAAGTTTAGATCGGTGCTGCGCACCAGAGGCCAGTGCTACGCACTTGGCCAGCGCTACACACTTGGGTGACTTCCTCAGTGCAAAATTGAATGGGTGCTATGCACCTAGCCGGCACTGCACACCTGGAAATCATGGCCCAAAGCACTCCAGAATCGCCCCAATCACTGCAAATCTTCCAAGGTACCTCTTTGCAAGTTAGTACATTAATCTTTCTTGCTGAAAAGAGTTTTACATCAAGTCTTGGTAACTCTTTCACTCATAAAGTTAAAACCCTAGTGTTCATCAAACTGTCCCATAAAATTCACAAACTGTCTAATAAATTTGACAAGCTCACTCTCTTATTGTTTTCTTATCCAATGCATTTTGCTATTGTTCCCTAAACCCCATTCCCTCATATAAATTTCATAAACATCATTCCCCTATATATTCTTCCCAAACACCATTCTCACATACAAATTTCCCAAACCCTATACATTTTCCCCAAAACCCTACATACTTACTCCTACATACATCCCTAAACACTACACTATTCCAAAACCCTACTCACTCCCTAAATCCTATTCACACTCCCATTCACTCGCAATTACTCATCCACAAAATCTCTTCATACTCATCTTTCATCCACCCTATCTCTTCATTCACCACAAGTGATCACAGCTATAAAAACAATGGAAAGAGACAGTGAATATGAGCTTGAAGAAGACACCCTTAGTGACAGTTCCAGGGAGAGAAACATACAACACCAGAAGCCTCATAAAGGAGGAAGGGTTATCAGAGAGAAGCCCACTAGTTTGAGAGAGTTGCAAGCCTACGCACATGCCATTTCTTGTTTTAAACACCTGTCATGTTTTGGTTTTTGTGAAATGGTGGAAAGGGTCAAATTTCATCATGAGTTGGCAATATTGTTTGTGACACATTTGGACAACAATGAAGGAAACCTTGCTAGAATCACATTCACCTTATCACTAGCTATTATCTCAAAGGCCACAGGTATTCCAGATGTGGATGGAAAATGGAACAAAGGTCAGGATATTGACAGGAAGTACTATGAGCCTTACATCAAGGCTAGATACCAAGACAAACTCAAGAGAGTATTCCCCTTCTAGTTCTTGGAAGACAGGTTTACTCCATTGATGAAGATCATCATCAAGTACCTTACTTATGAAGGTAGGTTCTCCTGATTGTATGCCTACCACATTAGATTGCTGATGCATTTCACTAGGGTGAGAATGATGAATATCCCCTACTTCATGTTCAGAAACATTGAGAAGATGGCACTTATTGTAAAGAAGAAACCACATCCCCATCGTTGACTAGCATTTACCACTACTCCTTAATTAAAATCATTGTTCTACATTAGCTAAACCTTCTTAACATGCCATAGGAGACTTTCATTTCTCATGAGATGTTCAAATGTCGTTAAGTGTTTTCATCAGTGCCTCATGAAGAAGGTGGACCTTCAGGACATGAAAAGGTCAAAGAGACTGAAATTGTTGGAGTGCTAGTGTTTGTGACATATGAGAGGGGCACTAGGAAACTTTTTGTAGCTGCTAGGCAAGTATTATCTCCCCAAGGTGTGGAAGGGGCCTTGCCTTCACCATCAGGCTACAGGAAAATGCTATCTCCACAAGGAGTGGAAGAGGCTTTGCCTTCTTCTTCATCTAAACAGGTACAGGTTGAGGAGAAAAGCAAGGCCAACAGAGACAAGACGATGCTTCACCACATGGCCTACCACTACATGACTTGCAACAAGATCTGCAACATAAGAATGAGGAAGCTTAAAGCTAGGTTGAGGAAGGCCTTAAGGAGAAAAAAGGAACAAGATAAATTGAAAATATTGGCTGAAGCCTCACTATCCCATCAAAGCAACTAATGATTGTGCCTTGTGCCAAACCTGGGCAAGTTTTGACAAATTTTGGTCATTTTCAATTTTTAAAATTTTGAAACAAAGAAAATTCCCCTAGGTGCATAGTGCCACCGGCACTACGCTTTTCACTGGAAGACGTTTTGAAGAAATGGCTTACATATCTAGACTCAACATGATGAGAGCATCAAATCCAGAAAATCGCAACAATTTTGGAGCAAAACTAGGTCACCGAAAGGGCAAAAAACTACCAAAAAATGACCTCTATGCGTCTTTTTCGACACACAAAAGTAGCCTTCGGATATTTCATTTTTTATGGGGAAAATGACCTCCAAATCCAAAATTTTAAGATGTTCTATAACCTAGATAGGAAGACCTTTCCAATGAGTTATCTTCAACTCAATTTGGCTAAGGGGAAGGCCTCCAAAAGTGGCTGTGAAGCGGCACTATGCACTTGGCTAGTGACGCTGCGCATAGAGCCAATTTGCCTAAAAATCAAGTTTTCACCTTCTCTCATTGAAATTTGACTTATTCTCTCTTCATAGTTGAATTTATGATTGTAATTAATGCCATGATATGTAAATGTAATTGTGAAATGACCTTAGAGGGTAGATTCATCATTTTGAGGTGGTTTGGGGGTCAATGAATCAGTTTCCATGCTTATAGAGGCAAGTTGTTCCACTGCCTATATTCTTGTTCGTTGTTTGGAAATGGTTGGAACAGTTCCTTATCTCTTGGATTCAACCCCTGATGTTTAGAATAGGTGGTTTGATGTCTATATTATGTATTTTTTTCAGTCATTAGCAAAGGTTGGACTCTCTTGGATGCTCTGAGCTACATTGTATACCTTTATCAGTAGTTTGGAAAGGAAATAAACCAAGATTTGCAGCTATTTATATTGGATACTTGTGGTAAACTTTTTTTGCATAGTTTCTTCTTCTGTTATTAGTATTTCCTCATGTGTTATGTGTGCCACAATCTAATTTATCTCTTCTAGCTAAATGATATCAAGATAGATAGGTAGAATACACTGGTTACAATGATCTACCTTGGGAAACCATTTAGTTTTTTATGTTTTCTACTTTTTGAAGTGGACTCATGATTTTTGCATGCCCTCCTCAAATACTCACCAGTCTTAGACATACCATTTCACTCAATTTCAAGTGCCAAAACACCTACCTATATCTCCCCATAGAACACCTTGCATTCTTGACTTGATTTCCCAGACCCGAAGTTGCCTGCTCCATTTGATCCAGCAACAAAACCCAAACAAAATCAATCAAAAAACCCTAGAGCTACTATACCCAATCTAATATCCATATTTGCAGTCATCTCAACTGAGATTGACAAGGAGAGATCCCTCTCCCGACCTGGTAGAGCTAGCTACCAGGTTAAGCTTGGTTCATGGTTATCATAGGATTACCTCCCTTCAGCCTGAGATCAATCTAGACTCTAACAATCTCTTACAATTAAAATTGTTAAATTATATTGTTTGATGAAGAATAAAGAATGGTAAGAGAATAATAATTCGCTCACAAATAATTACCAAGATCAGAAATTCAACTTGCGATCGAGCTTCAACACTCATTTGGAACCAATGATATGACTTGTACATTCAACATTCTTATATAGAAATATCATTTATATGTAAATATTACTTGTCCTATTATGGATATTACCATATTCCATATATTTTGAAAATTTATGAGTATACAAACCTTGTCTGTTTTATACTTAATGAAACCTACCAAATATTTAAGAGAATTAGCAATCTTTGATGATAGCATCCAAGTTTTTCATCATGGGGATACCAAAGAAGCATTTCTCTGTTGGATTAATTTTACAAGGACAGAGCATGATCTATCAAGGCTCTCAACTACAACTTGACTTTATACATTTGTTCCAGGTTGGATGCATACGAATTCCAAGCTAAGTTTAAGCTTCATAGTTCTGTCTTGCAATTTCCATTGAGTAAATTATTTGTCTTTTACTGGCTTGCAAGATTCTACATTCTTATCTATGGATTGTTACTTAAAAGACTACTCTGAAATTTAATAGCTTTATTCGAGAAATCTTACAACTATTCTTTAAATTTAAAATCTCTTCATCGATTAGTGTTAGTAAGTGTGTATTCTCATACAACTTACCATTGCTCTTAACATTAGCTACAATGTGAAATATCTTTAACTTAATTAGGTCAGATATTTTTTTTTCTTCGTAAGTTGTGTCTATAATCTTGTTCGTCTTGGTTGTTTTAGGTGGTAGACTAATTATAATTGGCAGTAGAGGAATTAGCTTCAAGAGAAGAAACTCATATAAAGAAGAGACATTTAGTTTGAGAAGAAGTGACATGTGAAAGAAATATTCAGTTGTTTTATTCTCGAGGCAAATTTTTATTCAATCTCAATTTGCTAAGGAGAAACAAGAAGAGAAATTCATTCTTGGAAACTAGTTCATGTGAATTGCGTTAGTAGAATAGACTAATTCAACTATGTTTGGAAGGTAAATGGGATGATGAAATGAGGAATTTATTTATCTCTTTATATAGAAAGATATAATATTGAACAGATATGAAGAAGACTTTCTTGATTTTCAATCACATGCTAAAGATGAAAAGAAATGAGAAAAGTGAGTTTAAGATGGACAAAATGGCTAAATCTGAATTATAAATTTCTACATAGTTAGTTTGAAGACATCCATACAAAATGCATATTGTTCATGTGAGAACACTAGCTTATAGGACAATTTTCTTAGTAGTTAGGCAATAAATATTCTCTCAAAGGTATAGGCAATGTTAAAGTTTAAGGAGATCACAATTGTTTGTTTCCTTCAACTCCATTAAAAGGAATATCACCCACCTACACAGAGCAGAGTAGGGATGCTACACCACACTACTTACCATCAATGTAATTGAATATCATATAGTGGGGCATGGCTACTTTAATAACAATTTGTACATTCATCAATGTCATGCTCGTCTCATTGTTCATGTAATTGTGTAGTGGTAAGGATGCAAAGAAAGGGTGGGATCGATCAAATTGTGGAAAGAAAGGATGGGGATGGTATGGCAATCAACTGGCCAAGAAGGGGAAAAATGAAGGTAGAAGACAACATGGCTTGAGATGAATGGTGGAAAAACTATGAAATGGGAAACTAGCGGCTAGGGGATAAGGAAAGAGGGAAAGAAATGGGACATAATCCAATAAAGTTAAGCAACATAAGTTATTTATCCACAAATAAATAAACTTGAGAAAATATTAATGAGAGAGTCTCAGTTATCACATGACAAAGATCAAAATAAATGAGTTTAAGATGGAGAAAATTCACCTGAGATTTGGCATTATGGATTGTATGTCCATGGATATCTTCTTCAAAAGGCATTCATTGTTGAATTGATGAGACCTTTCGACTAACACATTTGATGTATATCTATCAAGGCTCAGTAAAACTAATTCCAACCTCCATATCAAGGTTGTGATGGATGGATATGGGAATCTTCTTCCTTATGTGTTTGACTCGCTAATGAAAGAGGGAGTTGGCTGCTAAAATGGATAAGAAGAATCTTGTGTTTATTCCCTATTTGGAACTGGAACTCTAAAGTTTCCATTGGGCAAGCGGATAATGGTATCAAGATTCTATTGCAGGTCTATGCTCATCATGTGTTAGTAGCCAATTGGGTTGCAAGGCTTTTCTGACTAACTTAGAAGTACTGATGATAAAAAAGTCACAACCAGTGGTTAGTTTTGGCTCACCTATGATGAGAAGAAATCAATCTTCTAAGGAACCTAGTTCTATTAATGCAAGGTGTATGGCAGGGGTAGGGGACTTGCATTTCATCAATCACTGTATACTTATATTTTGTAACCATGATTGGGTCTATGCCTATTTCTTTAGACCTTCTATGAAAACAATTGCCTCCCTTTTAAATGGATTAGAGTCATCATTAAGTTGTGCTGCACTAGCCCATGATTTGATTTATTCATGAAAATACTCGTCGAACAAATTGATGAATGTATCAAAATTCAACCCTAAAACGCTAACAGTCAGTGAACCACTCGAAAATGTAGAACAAATATGTGTGAAAACATAGAACAAATATGTAGCTAAGGCATCAGAGTTGAATGGATTCGAAGAATGGGTAGTAAAACAACTTTTTTTAAAGTTTAAATTCGACCAACACATTTCAATATGCTTTGTGGGTGACAAAATGATCTTGATCATGCCTCTACAAGAAAAATAGTCTAATATTCCCACAAACAACTCATACGCTAATTGAATTCCTCGACCTAGTAACCTTGAAAACTAAAGTTGCATTCTTCACACCACTTAAATCAACTTTGTTCCACACAACTTACCATACCATAACCAAATTTAATTCATCTGGGCTAACAAATCCATAGCTATGCTGATACATCTTGCCAAAACTTCTAGTATGACCAACTATTGAAGTTCTTTTCATGACAAAATAGCTTGTATGTATGTATATTCAATATGCCTTGGAAGGGGAGGAGGCTAGTTTGAAGAACCAGTGTCATAAACCCACATATTTCATTGTGGATAAGCAATACTTGGAGTCATTTGCACTGCTTTTGAAAGATGTATGTGCGAGGAAAGATCGAGATGTTGTCCAAAATCAAAATATGAACATTGAGGGGCATTAGCAACACCCAAATCAACATCATTAGTAGCATGACCATCGACTTTTCTCTAATCAAATATGAGGCTTTATGAGAGAAAGTAATGCAACTCACCTTTAGGCAAGGAACCCGTTGTGGCTTATATTGTGTTTGAGGTTTATTTATCTGTTATATCATTATCGGGAGTTCAAACTCAATAAAACTCCTTTATATTCTTTACCCTCCCTGAAAAGTCTAAAAGAAATGAAATGTTCTATTTATTATATATCGGCATCACTAAAGGAAGAAGTGTAAAAGAATTGGCCCCAAAGTAGCCAAAGTTGTTATACAAAGGAAGGTAGTTGGGCATGTTTTCTTTGTATTCTGACCAATTAAAATGCATCTGATACACGCCTAAGCCCAGGATTACACAAGTCAAACACATTTCATTACGGCTAAAACAAATTAAACATCATTAAGGCATATATAGAGTAACTCGGCAGTGGATTAACAGAGCAACCTAGCAGTTATCATCCTCTTTTAAATTTAGTTATGTTACCATTATTTCATATTCTTTGAGGTGTCTTTTACCCTCTGTAAAATCCTGTAATATTTTTTAATTGAGATAGTTAGAGAAGCAATTTATAGTTTGAGAGTTTTAGAGGTCAGCAACTATTTCACAAATGTATAAAAGTAGGAAAATTTACAAAGAAAGGGTTGGTTGTTGAAATTTTGGAGAAGCTGGAGACTAGGCTACTGTATTCTTGATATCATTGTTGATTACTGAAAGAATTATAAGTTTCCATGAGTTGTTGCATATAATTTTGTAAGCTTCTCTGTCGTGTGTCATGCTACATTTTCTTCTTTTCAAGTATAGTAATGAAGCTGCATGTCTTTATTTGTTTATGTAGATAAAGTTAAAATTCCTTAAAAGGGCGCTCCTATACTTGAAGTCCTCACTTCCTTTCCAAGTTATAGATAATAGTTTCTGTGAAAGACGAGCATGTTTCCTATGATTCATTTCCCATTATCATAGTTCCTCTAAGTTACAGATAGTAGTTTTTGTGAAAGATCAAAAATATTATCTTTAGCTTCCCCTTCAAAATTTCTTCATTCATCATTTATATCTAGCAAAAAATGGCATTCTCAGATGTTCTGGTCATACATGTATTAAGAGTTAAAGACCAAGTTTTCCAGGTCCTTCATTGGAGAACACAACAAACAATAAGTGACAGCAAATAATATTTATTAACGTCTTAAGTACAATTTCCCCACAGCTAGGAAATTGGTTTCTTAAGGAACAACATTAATTGGCGCCGCTGTGAGGGAGAGAAGACAAGAACACTTTTCCCTAGTTTTTTCATGGTTTCCTCTGGTTGTTTAGTGAGGAGGAAATACTTGTCTGTTTTAAATAAAATCAATAAAAGGTGACTCCATTGTAACAAAGACCACAACATGCAAAGCAATAGAATAAAAACATTTTCCTTGGGTTCATTAAGTTTGAAGCTGATTCTTGAGAATGACAAGTTTCAGTAGTTGGTTGTACATTCACACCTATGATTTTCACTTAGCACATTGATTGGTGACTCCAATTGACTTTTTTCTGTGCTTTAATGGCTCTGCTTGTATTCTTATTCCAAAAATTTGACCCATTTTATTTTACTGGGATCACTGGCTATCCTCATGACATGCCTACATTCTTTGTGTGGAAGGAGTATCTTCCAAAATTCAGTAGAAAGGAATATGAAGATCCAGCTCAACATCTCCAAGAGTTTCATGAATGCATGGAGCAATAGGGCATCATTCATGAATATGTGATGATAAAGTCGTTTTTTTTTCTTTAGACCTAGAAGCTAGGGCTTGGTTTAGATCTCCGCGTCTTTCAAGAATTTCATCTTTGAAAGATTTCCATTCAATATTCAATTATTCTTTTAGAACTTATTATCCACACGAGTTTCTTTTTGAAGGTTGTTTTTAATACTATGATGCTAAAGAAACTTTAAAGGCTCAAGATAATCTTGTTGATGAAACTAATGATTTTGTTCATAATATATCAAGCATTCAGAGTTATGAGAAAGTCTCTTAAAAAGAGGAACTATCATTTTCTCAAAGTGATGTAGAGAGGGTTATAAAACAGTTTTCTTCAATAATCTCCCAAACAAACAATGGGTTGACTCTATTCCAAGAAGATCAAGAGAGTATTCAGATAGAGGAAAGTTCAAGCATGAATTAAGAATTTCTGCTCAACATTTGAGAGGAGGAAGAAATAATTAAGTTGCAAATAAATCCTCAGAATTCTTATTTAGTAAACTTTGATGATCCTCCTATCTATAATGAAAATGGTTTAAATGGGGAACATGATGAAGTTCTTCAAGTGCATCAGTTGGGTGTTGAACATATAGGAATAAACCGAAAAGTGGGATATATTGGACATCAATATATTGAGCCATCTATTATAGGAAAAGAGGCTATCTCATGTAAAAAGGAAGTAATAAAGAGATTGTATATTAGTGCATTGAAGAATACAATGATGCCCATGGATTAGAGGTAAATAATCTATTTTAAGTTGATGATATGTTGTATAATAATGTGAAAAAATTCCTTTTTCCTCCTGAAGTTACAATTACAAGTTATTTTCAATCAAAGCTTAGAGATGAAAAGTGGAGACATGAAAGTGACATAGATCATTTTCTTAAAGATGTTACTGATTGTTTTGTTAAGCATATTATCCCAACAGGAGATTTATTTGGGCAAGAACCTTCATACATAGAGAATTTCTTTTTTGGAGTTGATCAGGATCATAATTTTTCTTATACTTTTGAAGATCTTGTGGAAAATTACATGGAAAAATTTATCAGTAGTCTACACATATCATTTTATGGATATTCTTCTAATTTTTGTTGTGAACTGCCTTTATGCATAGTTTATTTTTCATTCAGGATGAATTGTATTTTAAAAATTCACTAGCAGAATGGTTGAAGATTATGCACTCAAATGTTAACCTGGTACCATTAGAACATTGACTTCACCTGATTGAGGTCAATCATGTACATATGTAGGAACTTGTACATAAATAAGCACGGGTGTTGAGCATTTGGTTTCCAGTTGCAGTTCTTCAGTTTAATCATTAGTTGATGAATAAGGGTGACTTTCCCAGTTTGAAACTGATTTGCAGAGATTTTAGACTTCAAGATTGTCAGGTTCTAGTTTGTCAAGTTTCAGGGTTTGCGCAGTTTTGGACTTCATGCCCAACTAAGGCTACTGATCTATGATTCTCAACAAGCATCTTATCACTGCAGAGTAGAGAAAGGAAGAGATCCAAGTGTGTAGAAATGACTTGAAGTCCTCTTCTATTTATACTAAAATGTAGAGGTTGAATAGACATGATTGTTGGGCTTCTGAGCCTACATAAGTTGTTGGCCGACTTAACAATTTGTCCATAACATAAATTAATTCATAACATCATAAATTCTTATTGGAATCGGATGATCTTTAGATCAATCCTACACCTCTCAATGAGAGAGATCTAATAAAAATATCAGCTGACATAAATAATATGACCCACATGGAGTTTGGCCTAGTTGCCTATTTTAACACTGCCTCTCAACTAGGGAGAACTCCATTTGTTGATCCATATGTCCGACGGTACTATCTCATCCATCAGTGCCCTGCACTACTCTACTCAGCTCTAATCAACTCTGCTAGCTCTACTCAGCTCTGCTGGCTCTACCATGCACTACTCAGCTCTATTGGCTTTGCTCTACTCAGCTCAGCTCTACTGGCTCTGCTAGCTCTACTCTACTATGCTCCAGCTCTGTTGGCTCTGCTCTACTCTGCTCAGCTCTTCTAAGCTCTGCTGGCTCTGCCCTGCTCAGCTCTACTAGCTCTGCTCTACTTTCCTCAGCTCTACTAGCTCTGCTCAGCTCTATTGTCTCTGCTCTACTCTGCTCAGCTCTGCTGGCTCTTCTCTGCTCTGCTCAACTCTGCTATACTCTGCTCTGCTCTGCTAAACCATGAAGAAGAAGAATTTATCGAGAATGTCTCATACCATTCTCAACTACCCCGAAGTTAGTCTCAGAGTGAATACCACTGGTCCCAGACTAGTATCATCAGTCTCAGGGAGTGTACCGCTGGTCCCAGGCCAGTCTCAACTGGCCCGAAGTCAACATTATAGTATGTACCGCTCTCACTGGTCTCAAACCAGTCCTCCACTAACCCGAAGTCAGTCTCAGAGTATGTACCATTGGTCCCAAACCAGTCTTAACCGACCCGAAGTCAGTGTCGTAGTAGGTACAAATCCTACCACTAG
This sequence comes from Pinus taeda, assembly GCA_000404065.3. NCBI lineage: Eukaryota > Viridiplantae > Streptophyta > Pinopsida > Pinales > Pinaceae > Pinus > Pinus taeda. The sequence continues at coordinate 270,398 of APFE031365602.1, forward strand.
TCCCAGACCAGTACTCTACTAACTTGAAGTCAGTCTCATAGTAGGTACCATTGGTCCCAGACTAATCTCAACCAACCCGAAGTTAGTGTCATAGTAGGCACAATTCCTACCACTGGTCCCAAACCAATACTCTACTGACTCGAAGTCAGTCTCAAAGTATGTACCACTGGTCCCAGACCAGTGCTCTACTGACCTGAAGTCAGTGTCATACAGGGTACAACTCCTACCATTAGTCCCAGACTAGAATCATTGATCCTAGATCAATGAAGGTCATCATAGCATAGGGAGTACGGCTAGATACAACAATTCATCCATTAGTAATACTATGGTCCCTATCCTCATTTCCCCACTCATTGATCAGATGAGAGGTACTTCCCATGAGTCCTAGACTCCATGGGTAGGATGCCTCGATAGGAGAACTTAATCAATCATGTCCTCACAAGAGAACTAATCATCTTGCTACACAATCACCATTGAAAACACATCATCCAGGCTTCACAAGAGAGCTAATCATCCTACTACATAATCATCATGGAGAACACATCATCCAGACCTCACAAGAGAACTAATCATCCTACTACACAATCATCATGGAGAACACATCATCCAAACCTCACAGGAGAACTAATCATCCTGCTACACAAGAGAGAAAATCATCCTATCTCACAAGAGAGCAAATCATCTTGTCGCACAAGAGAGCGAATCATCTTGTTTCATTGGAGAGTGAATCATCCTGTCCACAGGAGAGCGAATCATCCTGTCCCACAAAAGAGCGAATCATCTTGTCCCAATGTGCACCACCAAGGGAGGGTGAGTCACCATGTGGTCATTTGTTTCTCTAGTAAGAACCGCAAGCCCGAGAGCTCCCAGAGCTCAATGTATGCAGCATGCAGGACCCTTGTACAAGGGTCTCTTGATGACTCCAAGTTGTTCGAGAAAATCACAAATTTGATCTTTCCATGGGGCTCTGACAAAGTGTAGGAACATGTACATCATCTTAATGCGATGGAGCCTCCTTGCTCATCGACTTATCATCTCCCAGATAAGGAAATATCTTATGTCTATCTGCTAGAGCAATCGTCGAATACGGGATTCCTCAATAATAAAATCCCACCTCTAGCTATCACAGAGAATCACAGTGGTATTCATCATGTGTACTCACTGAAGATTTCCCACAGCCAAGCAACTTCATACAAGGTAATACTCATAGTTATATATCTGGTCTTGGCGATACTTATAACTACCAACTTCTGCTTCCTACTCATCCATAATATCGAATCAGAATCCTAAGAGAACCAACATTGAGAAGTGCTCTAGTGTTCCGCCACACTGCCTTCCTAGTCAGCATTCGAATAATCATGCAGTTTTCATATTTCCGGCAGTGTATCTCAATCCATGAGAGATTGTGCCTCGAAGATATCTCAGAAGATTCTTCGCACCAATCCAGTGAGGCTCAACCAAATATGAGCTCACCATGCTGACTACAAAACATATGTTTAGATAGAAGTTCACTAAGAACATCAATGCAAATGAGTTTATGAGACTCAGAGGCATTCCCAAATCTGGTTCGACATCACTACCATATAACTCCTGAAAGTTGAGGTCCTCGAGGTAGTCACACGTTTGTAGTTTATCATTCCACATCCGGCATATAACTCCCTCAGTCTCCTACAAATGAGAGGGTCTGCACTTGCTAGACATAAGTGCCAGTATGAGAGGTCTATCATCCCCAACCTTCGAGTAATGGTTTAGATCGATTTCACTCCTAGTGAATCTCAGCTTCATCAGAAAGCTATTGATCCTCTCATACTATGCCCGAGGTGATTTGCTTCAAGCCATAGAGGGCATTCTACCACCTGCATACATGAGATTCCCAATCACGAATCTCAAACTCCATGGGTTTTTCCAAACCTGTGGCCCTGCTACATGAGGGGAATGGTCCCCTTGTAAGATTTTCCTTCAGTACATCTTACACACATACCTTCATTCTCTTTTTGAATTCAGGCATCTCGGTCACCATCTAACTCACAGACCTCGGGTGCTGAGTCAATGGACATGGTCCCCAGTGGACATGATATAACCCTAAACTCTAAACCATCTTTGAAAAATCTATTTTCAAACACGTACCTTTCCATCGATGAGTGCCACCCTGAAACCTTTGACTTCCATTTTCGAGATGGACACCAGGTTCTTCTTGCGTTCAGGTACATAAAAGAGATTATGTAAATGAATTGAGTTATCCCCATTCAATTGAGGGACAACATTCCCAACATCCTTTCTGGGATAGGTGGAATCGACTCCAAGTATAATCCCACGATTATCTATCTGATGAAGTGCCTGGTGTTCCTTGCCTTCTTTGAAGAGTAGACCATTTCTCCTTGATGAACTGTATTACCTATCATTTCCTTGACCATGGAATGATTTGTTTATCTTCATCAAGAGAAGTGTCTCTACCATTTAGACACTCCTTTGCATAATGGCCGAACTTATTGCAACCAAGGCATCTGCCTTTTCTTCCACCTTGAGATCCATACTTCCTAATGAAGTGATCTTTACGCAGGCCATCAGAAACTTCTGCTGCGGTGTTCTGATAATATTCTCTGCTTCCAATTCACCCTCATTGAATTTGAAGAGGGATGAGGAACCCATTGATCCTTTTGTCCTTGTCCCAATTGTCTTTGTTGATTGCTTTTTCACTCTTACTTGGGCATTGTCTTCACCTTAGCTCCGATACCATGTTAATTCTAGGTATGTTCTATGCTAGAGAAATTTATTTCAATTGCTTTTCCACATTAGCAATCACATTAGCATAAAGTAAACTCCATATAGAACATAAATATAAATCACAGAAGACAAGCTAAGACAAGAGGACACAAGATGTGGCACTAGCCAGGGACAAACCCCAATGTGGGGAAACCCTTGATCAATTCTTCTTTTATGTTCTTCAAAGTTTAGCAGAGAAAGAGAGAGAGAGAAATAGTAAATTTACAATAGAGGTCAATCACTTTGACTTTTGATATCATCATGAGATTAGTTGAAGACATATTGCTTCAACTGATTCTCTAAGGTGACTCATTCACCTATCATAGTGTTGCATCATGTCTATTTTTTGCACATTACCATGTGACACCTTGTTGTACTGTCACATGTGTTGAACCTTGATGACTGAGTTGCTCTCATCTTCATGCTGCTCATCATGCTACATCTTCCATGGTGCCGGCTATTTTGGTAGTTCCCGGCAATTTCTGCTTTTTCGGCAGTTCTGGCTTTTCTGGCAGTTCTGACAGTTCCGACATTTCAGGCATTTTTAGCTTTTTCGGCTTTTCTAGGTTTTCTAGCTTTTCTCGCTTTTTTGACTTTTCCAGTATTTCCAACTTTTCTAGAGTTTTTGGCTTTTTCGACAGTTCTGGCTTTTTCGACAATTCTGGCTTTTCTGACAGTTCTGGCTTTTTTGGCTTTTCTAGCTTTTCTGGCTTTTACAACTTTCCAACTTTTCCAGCTTTTCTGGCAGTTCTGGCTTTTTTGACAATTCCAACTTTTCCGACTTTTCCAGCTTTTCCAGCAGTTCCAACTTTTCCGGCAGTTCTGACAGTTCCAACTTTTCTGGATTTTCTTTAGGATCTCTCCTCCTACTAAAACCCAAAGACAAGCAGAGAGACGAAGAGAACCAAGTGTGTAGAAATGACTTGAAGTCCTCTTCTATTTATACTAAATCGTAGAGGTTGAATAGACATGACTGTTGGGCTTCTAAGCCTACATAAGTTGATGGCCGACTTAACAATTTGTTCATAACATAAATAAGTTCATAACTTCGTAAATTCTTATCGGAATCAGATGATCTTTAGATCAATCCTACACCTCTCAATGAGAAGGATCCAATAACAATATTAGCAGCCATAAATAATATGATCGGCATGGAGTTTGGCCCTGGTTGCCAATTTTAACAAAATATAATAAGGGGGTTGTACTAATAACAATAAGGGGTTACACTAGTAGTATTGGCTTTTCTAGCTTTTCCGGCAGTTTCGACTTTTCCGGCTATTCTGGCTTTTCTAGCTTTTCCAGTAGTTCCGGCTTTTCCGGCAATTCTAGATTTTCTGGCTTTTCCAGCTTTTTCGGCAGTTCCAGCTTTTTTGGTAGTTTTGACAGTTCCGACAGTTGTGGCTTTTCTAACTTTTCTAGCTTTTCCTTAGGATCTCTCCTCCTACTAAAACCCAAAGACAAGTAGAGAGAGGAAGAGATCCAAGTGTGTAGAAATGACTTGAAGTCGTCTTCTATTTATACTAAAATGTAGAGGTTGAATAGACATGATTGTTGGGCTTCTGAGCCTATATAAGTTGCTAGTCTACTTAACAATTTGTCCATAACATAAATAAATTCATAACTTCGAAATCAAATGATCTTTAGATCAATCCTACACCTCTCAATGAGAGGGATCCAATAAAAATATCAGCTACCATAAATAATATGACCCACATGGTGTTTGGCCCTAGTTGCCAATTTTAACAGAATATAATAAGCAGGTTGTACTAATAACAATAAGGGGTTGCACTAGTAGTATTGGGACCTAACAAATTAGATGTTTAGGAGGTTTGAGCCTCATTTTATGCATGTTTTCGATGTTATTAGTTAGAATTTCTTAGTCAAAATAGTTTCCTCGTTTCTAGAAAGTAGTTCTATATTCGATGTTATAGGAAAAAACTGAATATTTTTGCGGAATTTTCTTCATAAAGAGAGGAAATAATGGTTTTTTAATCTATATATGATGTATTTTTTCCTAAGAAAATAGTTGGTTGGTTAGGGTTTGATAGAGAAGACATTGTGCACTATACATTTTCCTTAAGTTTTAGTGAATGATGAAGGTTGAAGTCTGCTTTTACAAGGATTCATATGTCAAATTCTTATGGTGATATTTTCTCTTATGTATGTGAATTTATCTCTTGTTATAATCATGCTTTATTTGTTATGTCCTCATGTTTAGTTAAGCAAGAATTCATTTCAGAATTCATTGTTAAGTGCTCTATTATAGCTAACTAAAAATTTAGTGTTTTTCCTCTATTGTAATACCTAAAATTCATCCTCAGCTAGATGCTTTAGATTTTATCAATTGCACTACTCCGTTCACCTCTCTATATACAAATTCATAAATAGAATGATCAAACCCTAACAAAAAAAAAAAATCGCAAACATAAACAAGCTAGGAGGACAGCACAGGGACCCAACTTCTGCTAATATTCCAACCATTGTCTCTATTTAAATTATTGGGCCTTTTCTCGATTTCCAAGGTCTCCTTGAGTTCACAATGATGGAAATGACTAACCTTGGCAATGACATGGGCTTCCTCAATGCAGACGTGCTCCCTAGATTTTTTTGCATGTTCTACCAACGCAGAGGAGTGGGTCTTGCCATGCTTGACGTCATCTGCAGGCTCACAAATCCTTTCATTAATCGAGCAATCAGTCTCACCAATGTAGGGATTCCCACAAGATCAAGGGAACACCTTTCATATTTTTGGGGTCAACAGGGTCTTTAACGAATCTTATGGAGCTTCAGATAGTATTTAGAGGCCTAAAGTTTGAAAAAACATTTTGCTTCTTTCGGATCCTCACAATCTTATCTGTAGTTCCCTGGATAAAAGGGAGATGAACCCTAGAAAAACGATCCTTGGTTTCCTTCTTAGCCTTAGGACCTTTTTAAGCTTTGAGGAAACCCTTAGTATATTGGTGTCTACTATACCCATTATTAAAGAAAACACCCAAGAGGTGTGTTTTCTCCTTATTGATATGGTTATCATCAGAAACCCTTAAAGCTCTAGTCGCTAAAGTATTGAGATCACCAAGCTTTTGAGCCGGGAAATGATGAGAATTAGCATGAAGATATTGCTCTGTGTGAGTTTTCTTCTAAAAGACTCGATGAGAAAAAGTTCCATCTTCATTCCTTGAGAGGAGGACGTCAAGGAAGGGTTGACTATTATTACTTTCAAATTCCATGGTGAACTTTATGAAATTAGACTCATTATTAAGATGAAAGAAAAAAGGTCCAACTCTTCCTTGCGATGGGACCAAATGGCACAAGTGTCATCCACAAACCTCTTCCACATCCTACACAAAATATGAGAAGAGGTTAAGGCCCTTGATTCAAAATAATCCATGAATAGATTAGCCACCATAGGGGAGAGGGCGAAACCCATGGTGACACCACAAGTTTGTACATAGAATTCCCCATCAAAGGAAAAGAAAGTGGAGCTAAGACATATATCAACTAACTTAGCAGTACCAAGATTCGTAATACGCTTAACGACCTCAATGATAGGGATATTAGTGTAGAGGGAGACCACAACGAAACTCTCAAGCTTGTCATCGAGATCAAGCTTGAAACCTTTTAATTCATTAACAAACGAAGTAGAGCCCTTGACAAAGGAATATGTATTGCCTACAAGGGGCTTGAGCTTAATTGTTAAATATTTATCAAGAAGATAAGGTGACCCTTCTATTGTGTTGACAACGGGTCTCAGAGGAGCCCCTTCCTTATGGATCTTAGGAATTCTAATAGATTCTGGGGGTAAGAGGGATACTCTCAATAATCGTATGACTGAATGAGCTGACTGAGCTACTAGTCTTAATAGCAAGAGCCACACTTTTTGAAGTCTCCTTCAAGGGGTCCTTGCTAAGTTTCGTGTAGTTCCCACTATTTAAGAGATGATCCAACATCTTCCTCTTGTAATCATCTTTATCAGAAATAAATACGACACTGTTATTGTTAGCTTTGAGAACAATAATATCATCCTAATAATTAGTCTAATTCCATAAAGTTCACCAAGGAATTTGAAAGTAATAATAGTCTACCCTTCCTTGATGTCCTCCTCTCAAGGAATGAAGATGGATTTTTTTCTCATAGAGTCTTTCAAAAGAAAACTCACACATAGCACTATCTTCATGTTAATTCTCACCATTTCCCCGCTCAAAAGCTTGGTGGTCTCAATACTTTAGCGACTATAACTTTAAGGGTTTCTCATGATAACCATCTCAATGAGGAGAAAACACACCTCTTGAATGTTTTCTTTAATAAAAAGTATAATAAACAACAATGTACTAAGGCTTTCCTCAAAGTTGAAAATGGTCCTAAGGTTAAGAAAGAAAGCAAGAATCATCTTTTTGGGGCTCATCTCCCTTTTCTCTAATGAACTACAAACAAGATTATGAGGATGCTAAAGAAGCATAAGGTTCCTTCAACCTTTAGGCCTCTAAATACCATCTAAAGCTCCCTAACATCCGTTAAAGACCCTGTAGACCCCCCAAAATGTGAAAGGTGTTTATGGTATCCCTTTCTCTTGTAGGGATCCCTACATTGGTGAGAACGATCACTCGATTAATCAAATGATTCACGAGAATGCATGTGACATTACGCATGGTAGGACCCACTCCTCTCCTTTGGCGAAACATGCAGAAAAATCTTGGCATCATATCTGCATTGAGAAATCCCATGTCATTACCAAGGTTAGTCATTTCCATCCTCATAAATTTAGGGAGGCCTTGGAAATAAAAAAAAGGCCCAATAATTTAAATAGAGATGATGGTTGGAATGAGGCTTGGAATTTCAAATTCCCTCTACCCATTGGAATTTCAAATTCCCTCTACCCATCAAATGAAAATTTCATGACGTTTTTACATTTTACATGCCCTTCACTTTACGTTTTACGCCAATAAATGACCTTTCATACTAATAAACTAAACTAGTAGCATTGGATCTTCCTGCATTTAACTCTTCTATGTAATAATCAAGAAATAATTCTATGTTTGTTCATAAAGCTTCAAAGTAGAATCATATAGTTTTCACATAGATGCTAGTGAGCAGTGTACAACATCCGCAGTGTGAGCATGGTCATCCAAGCCTCCAATGCGAGTAAAATACTAATCATCTTACACTTTATGATGTTGAAAATATAGTGAAATTATGGTAATTTACTAAAAGTAATAGCTACTAGCATTTGTTCATTCTCAACACAACATTATTTAAACCAAATTATCAAAGTTGTGCTTTTAATTGCAAACTTTCAGACTTCACATAGATATATCCATCTCTAAAAAAAACAAATGGCTAAAATATCAACAGGGGATCCCCAATCTGAACAATCTTCAGGCAACAAAAAGCTCGAAAAGAAATATGTACAGTGTGGACTTTTAGTTAACAATTCAACTATAAATTTTCACCATTAAAGCAAGAGGATTGAACAATTACAAATCGTTCTCGTAAATTTATCTTGGGGTTGACAATTGGATTATCCCAAATGATGCTAGAACATTAATTTAGGATTTTTTTTACACAGATCAAGACTAGAGTTCAATTCATAAATGATTCAATTCATAAATTCTTCTCATGTGTGTACAAACCAGATTGAAGCGATTTTCCTCATAAACTCCGCAAAAAGGAAGGGAAAATTATAATCACTAAACTTTTTCATTCTTCTAAAAAGGCTCAGAAAATTCTAATCAGGGAATTTTTCGTTCTTCCAAAAAGGCTCAGAAAATTCAAATCAAGCACATTTTTCATTCTTGTGTAATATTATGTAATCATGCACATTTTTCATTTTCTGTAATATTTTATGTAGTTTTACCATTAACAGCACATTTGCAACAATGTATAGAGGACAAAATGTTCAAACATTTGTTAACTCGGAAACATTATTTTTAACATATTATGGTCTATAAGTATATACATACCGGAAACATTTTTTTTAACATATTTTGGTCTAGACATATGTTATATATGAAAATTTTTAATCTCCCCTCAGTTTTGTTACAAATTCCAGATCCAAAAAAATAGGATCAATTTGACTAAAATTAAAAAGAAATATTTGTTTATTCCAATTTTGAAAATTCAAAATCTTCAACTTCCAATTCCAGAAAACTACCAAATAACATTAAACCTCTTATCCACTGCAATTTTGAAAATTCAAAATCCTCAACTTCCAAAAATTATAAAATAACATAAAACCATAAAACGCATAATAGATTAGAATATAAAAAATAAAATACACACTTTTTTTTCTTGAATTTGAGGGTTTATCAGGCTACCAACTTGAGTTTGAGCTACTCCTCAAGATGGTTGGAAGAAATCACGCCTTAATTTACTTCAAAATTTCATGAAGGGTTGTATACCATATCAAAATTTACATATAACTTGTAAGTATTTTTCAGGTTTTACAATAACTAACTACATAAGTAAATAAAGCAACCACGCCTTAATTTACTTCAAAATTTCCTCCGGGACTGTATACCATATCAAATTTGACATAACTTGTAAGTATTTTTCAGGTTTTACAATAAATAATGAGTACATACCTCATAGGCAGATACCACTAGTCTAGCAGTTTTGAATGAGAAAGCATGTCATATTCAGAGGCTAACAAATTCAACACTGTAGTAGGGTAAAAACAATTCAAAAGCAACCATGCCTTAATTTACTTCAGGTAAAAACGAATTCAAAATAAACCACACCTTAACTTACTTAAGATTTCCTTAGGGGTTGTATACCATATCAAATTTTACATAACTTGTAAGTATTTTTCAGGTTTTACAATAAATTAATGACGTAAGTAAATAAAGAGTACATACCTCATAGGTTGATACCACCAGTCTAGCAGTTTTGAATGAGAAATCATGCCATATTTAGCGGCTAACAAATTCAACCACCAGTCTAGTAGTTTTGAACGAGAAAGCATGCCATATTTAGAGGCTAACAAATTTAACACTGAAGTAGGATAAAAACAAAATCAAAAGAAACAACACCTTAATTTACTTCAGAATTTCCTACGGGATGTACACCATATCAAATTTTACATAACTTGTAAGTATTTTTTAGGTTTTACAATAAACTAATGGCATAAGTACATAAAGATTACATACCTCATAGGCTAATACCACCTTTCTAGTAGTTTTTAAGCATGCCATATTCAGAGGCTAACAAATTTAACACTCAACACTACAGTAGGGTAAAAACAAATTCAACATTGTAGTAGAGTAAATTAAAAGATTGCAGGGATGTTATTGTTTTTCCCAATTAGCAAGAAAGAGCAATCACAAAGGAAAATGTAAGACCATAAAACACATAATTCATCAAACCACATATGGTTAGATGCCAAAGGCAAAAGTGGTAACTGGACCCTGGTAAATTCCAAAGTTGTTTCACAAGAGAGTGCAATCTAATTCTAGTAAATAGGTCATTAAATTATGTCATCAATAACCATATCTTGAAATAATATAGCGCGCTAGCCATAGCCCTGTCATAGCCCTGTAGTTCGGACTTCGTGGGTATAGAGCAATTCGATTGGATCACCCATTATTAGATTTTTGTAAACTCAACCTTAGTTATAATAAATAATTTTAGGGATTAGTAAATTCCGGTACAATAGATTTTTACAATTTGGATTTTTAATTAGACGTTAGAATGACGGGACCCCAATATATTTAGACCTCAGAATTCACACGCAAAAATTTTCACCAATCGTAAAATACGTCGTCAATTTCCAAGCCTGGTTGGAATATTAACAGAAGCTAGGTCCTTGTCCTGTCCTCCTAGTTTGTTTATGTTTGCCAATTATTTTGATATTTAGGGTTTGACGATTCTATTTATGAATTTTCATTTAATGTTAATATTTTTTTGATCTGTTTTCTCACCTTTAAAAAAAAAATTGTTTTCCTCCCTTTTGATTGCTTTGTTTTAATTTTAGTCTCATTTAATTGTTATTTTTGTTATAGGATCTTGACCCATTAATTAGGTCTTGACTCATCTTCATATTTATATATATTATTCTATTTCCTATCTTTGATTCACATGGATTATTTGTTTCTTATTGATGTTTACATTTTTCAATCTCTCTCTCTCTCTAT
>APFE031365602.1:282127-302609 GCA_000404065.3 Pinus taeda
AATATTTAAATTATAGAGGTTGAGAGTGCTTGGGAGATCTCTATAAAAAAAAATTGTTCTATATTGAAATCCTAAATATTGAGTTGTGTGTGGCCCTTTAACCACTCTTCCCAAGGTTAGTGTGAATGGAGGGAGCAGAGCTCTTTTATATAGTTGAATAGAAGTAACCTATAACTAGGTTGAAAATCCTTAGGAATTAATCCCTCATGTTGCAGGCCAAAACTATAAGGTGGAACATTTAAATGGTTTGTTGCCCAACTCCCCACAAAGGAAAAAAATGTAAGGCAACTACCTCCCCAAAGCAGTAATAGATGCAATGTTTGAAGTACAACTTATCCATATCACGAAATACATATAATATATGCCACATCACACCCTCAATGGTAAATTCTTGGGCATTCAACTCTTGTAGAAAGAACTCTCTTACTGTATCTGACTAAAATGGAAACCCAAGGGGAAAATTAAATGTGAAACGGATGCCAAAGGTTTTTCACTCTAATATTTGCAACCATTGAAGATAAAATCTTTGTCTTTGAAAATGGCTGATACTTATTCAATTCCATTGGACTCTACCTTTGCTTCTCGATGAAGAGATTTGTTCCTAATAAAGAATATACCACCACAACTCTAGAATGGATCAAAATGTACTCATTTATTTAAGAATTCTTTGATGAGGAAACCCTTGCTTGCATCAACAAATCCATTGGAAATTTTGTAAAATAATTAGACCCAATAAAGAAATCCAAATATATATATTATGCTTATATTTGTGTTTATATGAATATCTGAGAGCCACTCATAGAGTCCATTGATATTTATTATCATGATGAACTCTAGAAGAAAACCGTAGATTATGAGCACATTCCCTTTCGATATTGGGATGCCATATTTAGAACATTAACCCTAATCCTATGATCACCTCATGTGAGGGAATCTTTAACACGGGAGGTGGTAAACTAAAGGGCCCAAAAGATGACCCACCACCCCCTCAACCCAATCACGCTACAAAGCAACTGCCCATAAACAACTATTTTAACCCCCTCTCCACTCTAGAAAACCAATATCATCCTATGACCATACTATCCCTTAAAATTAAAATTAAAATACCATACTCTCCCTAAAACACATTCTTGGAACACTAAGTCAAGATGTTAGATCGAGCATATCTAAACTATCGCAAGTTTTCCTCCAATTCATCCTTAAGGCGACCCGACACTCGAACATTGGGAGTCCAATCCCAATCAATAAAGGAGACAACAAAATCAATAAAGGAGACAACGAAATCCCATAGGGAATAAAGGAAAGAGGAAGGAGAGGTAACCAACATATTTTTGAAGAACGAGGAGCCATGTTGGTCCACTCACGGTGAATCAAAGCAATCATAAAGGTTTATCCCTTTATCTATACACCCCCAACATGAAGTCCGTCTCTTAAAATATTATACACCTCAAATGAAAAGGCAAACAAAGGCTCGTTAAAGAAAAGTTGTTCTCTGAAATTCCCACCTTAATTATGGTTGAAGAAATAAATTATTTAGGTGATTTAATTTATATCATAACTAAAAAATGGGTTATAGATTGCAAAGTGATAGCTCTCAATGCCTAGGGGATATCATGTAGACATGAAATTATAGAAAATGCATAGGAGGTTCTCATTCTCAACATTATTTCTTCATATAGAATACTTGCCATCCAATTTCAACTTGTTGGCTTTACTGAAACATATCACCTACCAATTATTTTATGAACCTTCCCTACCAAAGGATAAACCTCATTTTGTTAGATCTATCACTAGCACATTAATCTTCTATCTCCATCCTTTTGGATTTTAGAGAATGAATTCAACATGATAAAACCTTGGCATAAAAAAGAGGGGGTATAAAAACACTTGATGTTGATTACATTTAGTTTCAGGATACATTGGTGACCTCCCAACTAGCTGATTTGGACACTACAAATGACACCTTTACTTAGAATAACTAGAGAGGAGGTTCCCAATAACTGGCCACCAAACTGGACAAGTTCCTAGTATCAAAATCTATAATGAACCGAGACAACTTTCTAGAAGCATCTATTATCCCCATCCATGGCTTTGACCATTGGCCTCTATGTCTAAATATTGATATTAAAACATTTCTCAGAAATAGCCCCTTCATATTGGGAAATTATTGTTTCATTTTCCTTATTTTCAAGTGAAAATAAAGGTATGGTGGAACAAACATGTATCTCTAGAAGGTACCTAAATGTACACGCTACAATAAAATCTTAAAATACATCAAATGGAAACTCAAAGGATGGAATAAATATAAATTTAGCAACATTTTAGAGGAAAAACATAAACTCAAAAATAAAATGGAAACAATGCTAAAGGAATGCAACCTTCATGGTATATTAGAGACGTTGATTAAATAATAATTGGCCACTCTTAACCATCTTCAGGAACAATGAAAGAAATAACTACTTTGGCAACAAAATCAAGAAATCAATGGGTTGGAGAAGGGAAAAAAATATAACATTCTTCCAGAATTCCATGTTGCAACATCACCATGATTATTACATCTCCTCTCTCAAAAATCATGAATTATAAGCCACAATGTTTGGCAAGCCCTAGAAGATTCTCAATAGACAAAGTCCATCTTATAGGCCATAGATGCTACCTTCGTCACTTTGATGCCTAAACAGGACAAGGTGGAACATCTTAGTGGTTAACAACCTGTTGACCTCTGCAATGCCACATATAGCATCATTACCAAAACAATAGCCAATTGACTCAAACCACTACTTCCAAATTTCATCTCATCGGAGTAAATTGTATATGTTGAAGGTCACCAGATCCTAAATTTCATCATGGTCACCATGAAACCATCCACTCCATGAACCTCTCAAAAAAACAGGTACGTTGATAAAACATGATTACTTAGAGGACTTCAATAAGCTCAATTGGTGATACCTTTCCATCATCCTCGTAGCCTTTGGATTATATCAACAATTGGATCAAGTAGACCAAAATCCTATTACCATCAACATTTTTTATCAATCTTGGGAAATAGCTCCCTTACCATCCCATTTAAATCATCGAGAGGCATAAGACAAAGAGACCCGCTCACACATTTCCTTTTAATATCAATGGAAAAAGGGCTAGGAAGAGCTCTGAGAGAAATAATAATGGAGAACAAAATCATAGGACTTCATCTATTTGGATTAGACCTTCCGTTAACCCACTAATAATTTTTTGGCGATACAATGGATATGGGTACTCCCACCCTCCAAGAGGCAACGAATTGCATGCACATTTTGGATGACTTCACTCAAGTTTCAAGTATGGAAATCAACAAAATTAAGCCTCAAGTTTTTGTTTTCAATACTTCATCCCGTTTTTAGAAACATATAGAAAAATTATTGGTTTCTAAATCATCTAACTCCCATCTAAAATGGAATGCATCTAATCCAACAACATTGTTTTTGTGGTGTAAAGGATGTATGCTTTGCTCTCTTCTATGAGGACTTGTGGAAATGGATCCTTAAACTATGGGATCAATAATAACTCAAAAAAATCTTCAGATAAATAACATTTTGGTCTTACTAACAATTAAGGGCTACTAGACCAATTTAGGCGTGAGTGAATATTGGAGACAATGGCTACCGAAATAAGATTGGAACCCAAGCTAAGAGGGGAAGAATGGCTACCGAAATAAGGTTGGAACCCAAGCTAAGAGGGGAAGAATTGGACTCAGTTCAAGGGTGACCTCAAACAAAGGATAATCCCATTCTCCTCCTACCCAGATAGACTACAAAGGGGATACAACTCAAATGGATCCTTTATCATTCGAGAAGCTTACCACCTAGTTACAGGGAATCAAGAACTACAAAGATATACAATCTAGATGCACATTGGGAAGCATAACACCTAGCAAAAAACATCCTTCTTTGTATAACTCTTACGCAAAACCAAACCTGAAGATGGGACAATATTAGAAAATGCAACCATCAAGGCCCCTCCAAATACCCTCTCTAACTCTTCCACTCTAAAATCCTCGGCATCTATTCAATAGTTAAGCATCTCTAATGGTCTTTAGATTCGATCAGAAAATTTCTTCAATTGTCCTAACTAGGATTTGCTAAGCATTCCAAAAACCATTTCTTAATGGTGAAGCTAAGATTTTCCAATGCTATTGTCCACTGCACATTGACACTCTTCCCCAACTTCCGGTAATGTTTTCTAGATAGATTGTTTGATGTCCAATGCATAGGATGCCCCTCTCACAAACACAGGTGGCATCTTATATTAACTCTGCTTGTATCTTCATGACATCCAAAATATTTGATGGGAATCTCTATTATGGCTTCCTTCGTATGCATTCACATTCTACGCTTTCAACCTCGTCAATACTTTTTCCTCCATTCATTAGGGATTCAAATGGTATTTCCCCCTTTGTGTGTTCCTTTTAACTTATTTATTCTTTCCTTTCCATCTACACTTTTCAAAACTTGTTGTTTAGAAATACATCCCCTTTTATCATTGCTACTTCTTTGTTTGACTTTTTGAAGGGACTACAACTTTTTTCTTGGTTGCATTCTATTCATCTTTTCGATTTGGGGTTACTAAATCATATGTGCCTCTTCCTTCCTATGGCAACAATGACTCATTAGTAGGATTGATATCATGAAGGTGGTGGTGTTCATGGTATTCTAGAGGCTTGTAAGCTTAGTCATGTTGAAGTTTTGATGCATTGTTTCCATACCATCACTCCCCCTTAGATTCAGTGAGAGCTCAATGAAATGGAAGAACATGCTCTTTAGGAGGGACATGGAATTTCAAACTTGAATGTTTTGGAATGTCTCTCTCCCTGCATTCTTGACAAACATAACACCAAAGGTATGGAAAACCACTAGTTGTACATTATCGAAACATATTCGCAATTGAAAACTCTCTTGGTAAAAGTGTTTGTGGATATTAGGGATGTTGAAGACCATGTTTTAATCAAGTTGGATTAGTTGAAATTGTTGCCGATTGATGTTGAAGGTCATTTGGTTTGCGTTGAGCTTGGCTCACCTCCATGCCCAATAGGGGCATCATTTTGCAAGGACATAGATCATCACATCAACATTGACACCTCCTTATCCTCATGATGCTCAAGTTCCAAGCATTTTCTGGTTTTCTCATGCTATCAAGAACTTTGGTCAATTTTTTTGTCATATTCTCAATTAGTTTTCCAACTTGAAGATTAGATCTAAATCTTTATATTTATAACTTGTTGCTTACCCAATTTTTTCTTTTCAATTTTATAACGAGTAATCAATTATTTTATGTATGGTTTAGTTTCTCTTATACTAAACTAAAGACAAATGACATCTCATATATTTCTGTATTCAAGCTTTCGTGATCCATAATGAAATTATGTCTCTACATTGCTCTCTACTAAAGCCTTTGCCATGGTCTGCCTCTTCATCTAGTCCTGAACATGAACCACACCTGTTGGTTCGAAATGCCTTATCCAAAAAATTCTCTTATGTGATTTCTACCAAAAAACTTTACTTAATCTCATATATTATATAAACATGCAATTTATTATACAAAGTACTCACCAAAATTCATACAATTTTCAAAGACATAACACAATCTTTGACGACGCAAAAAAATTACAACGCTAAATCAATGTTAATTTTATATTTTAAACACATTTTAATAAATTTAAATCAATGTTAATTTTATATTTCAAACACATTTTAATAAATTTAGTATCTTTGACGAGGGAAAAAAATTTACAGCACCAAATCAATGTTGCTTTTATATTTTAAACACATTTTACTAATAATATTTAATACAAATTGATGATAAAATTTAATTGTGTTATGTTTATTGGTTCTTTTAAGAATTGAATAATCCAAATATAGATCGGATAGAAATTAATAATTTCAAATATTTATATAGATTTAACTATTAAAATTACATAATTAATAAATAAATTTTAAACTAGTAAGCTTGATTAATTTTTCATTTCACGGTAAGTTAACCATTCAGATGTGACACAAAATGGTCTGTTTGATTACAGTGCTTACGTATTCCAAAAGCTACCGTTTCCATGGTTGGTATGAAAGACTGACAGTGTAAACATGATATGTGACCTGGAATTGGATCTGATTTTGATATCCATGATCGACTGTAAAAGTTTATTCGTCAAATAGTCAATACCGTAATCGATTTTGATATTTTGGGTACTTTCATAATGTTTGTTCCAACATAATGTTAGTCAGTGAACCCAAAGGATTTCTCACGTAAAAAATGTTTTAAATAAATAAATAAAATGCTATAGAAACGTACGCCTTGTAATAATTTCTCATCTTTAAATATCCGATGCGGACAACCGTCAAAGCGAGTAAACCCTTACTGGATTGGCATTGTGTTTAGTGTCAAAGAGACCCTATTACGTTCCAGGCAGGTTTACCCTATATAGGGTTTACCTACTGTTGATTTGCTTCTGCTGTATTCTCCCTATAGAAATCTATGTTGCAGGCAGGTTTACCATGGTTAGGGTTTACGTACTGTTGATTTGGTTCTGTTGTATGGAGAAAGCAAGTTGCGCATCAATTGAGCTTTAGAGTTTTCAAGTCTTTATGCTCGACGTCCGAATGTTGT
Organism: Pinus taeda; assembly: GCA_000404065.3. Taxonomy (NCBI): domain Eukaryota; kingdom Viridiplantae; phylum Streptophyta; class Pinopsida; order Pinales; family Pinaceae; genus Pinus; species Pinus taeda. The sequence goes on from APFE031365602.1 coordinate 288,764, forward strand.
CAATGTCTGTCAAAATGGATGACGAGGAAGACAGGAAACGCAAGTGGTCGTTGTGCTCGCTATATAATTCAAAGGTATTTGCAAGATTTCAGTTTAGTGGTCCTTCGAATCATTTGAATCATGGACTGTGAAAATGGAGGATGAGGAAGCCAGCAAATACAAGTGGTTATATAATTCAAAGGTCTTTGCGGCCTTTCAGTTTAGTGGTCCTTCGAAAACCCTTCGGGAACTGCAAGAGACATCTGCAGCGACAACGAAGAATGACTGTGACAACCACGGTCAAGAACTCCCGGCCGTCAAACATCAAATCTCTAACCTTCAATTAATTAAATTTAGTACCTCAGGTACATTCAAAGACAATGTTCCCGCTGTTTCGGTAATTCCCGGCAGTTTTGGCTTTTTCGGCAGTTCCGGCTTTTCTCGCCGTTCTCACAGTTCCAACATTTCAGGCATTTTTAGCTTTTTCGGCTTTTCTAGCTTTTCTGGATTTTTTCATTTTTCCGGTATTTCCAACTTTTCTAGAGTTTCTGGCTTTTTCAACAGTTCTAGCTTTTAAGTATGGGGGTTTACGCAGTGCATTATATTAGATATCATTTTGGGATTCAACTGCGTTATTTAAAGTCATTCACGTATGACCATTTCCATGAGAGGTAGTCGTAACTCTCTAATTTTTCATGATTTTTGAATAGTTCACTTAGCACTCATTGCATCGGGTGATGCTCACAGGGGTGAAGAAGTGGAATTGAAACTAATGAAATGTGGAGAACGAATCACATAACATCAATAAACACTTACGGGGCTTGCACCCGGTAACCAGGACTTCCCAGGAGGTCACCCATCCCAGAACTCCTCTGGCTCAAACGCGCTTAAGCCAGAGGAGTTCTAGCTTTTTCAACAATTCCGGCTTTTCTGACAGTTCTGGCTTTTTCGGCTTTTCTGGCTTTTCCAGCTTTTACAACTTTTCCATCTTTTCGAGCCTTTCCGGTAGTTCTGGCTTTTCTGACAGTTCCAACCTTTCCGACTTTTTCATCTTTTCCGGCAGTTCTCACAGTTCCGACTTTTCCGGCTTTTCTGACTTTTCCTGTATTTCCAGCGTTTCTGGCTTTTGTTTAGGATCTCTCCTCCTACTAAAACCCAAAGACAAGCAGAGAGAGGAAGAGATCCAAGTGTGTAGAAATGACTTGAAGTCCTCTTCTATTTATACTAAATCGTAGAGGTTGAATAGACATGACTGTTGGGCTTCTAAGCCTACATAAGTTGCTGGCCGACTTAACAATTTGTTCATAACATAAATAAATTCATAACTTCATAAATTATTATCGGAATCAGATGATCTTTAGATCAATCCTACACCTTTCAATGAGAAGGATCCAATAACAATATTAGTGGCCATAAATAATATGCCCGACATTGAGTTTGGCCCTGGTTGCCAATCTTAACAAAATATAATAAGGGGGTTGTACTAATAACAATAAGGGGTTACACTAGTAGTATTGGCTTTTCTGGCTTTTCCGGCAGTTCCGACTTTTCCGGCTATTCTGGCTTTTACGGCTTTTCCATCTTTTCTAGCTTTTCCAGCAGTTCCAGCTTTTCCGGCAATTCCAGATTTTCCAGCTTTTCCAGCAGTTCTAGCTTTTCCGGTAGTTTTGACAGTTCCGACAGTTCTGGCTTTTCTGACTTTTCTGGCTTTTCCTTAGGATCTCTCCTCCTACTAAAACCCAAATATAAGCAGAGAGAGGAAGAGATCCAAGTGTGTAGAAATGACTTGAAGTCGTCTTCTATTTATACTAAAATGTAGAGGTTGAATAGACATGACTGTTGGGCTTCTGAGCCTATATAAGTTGCTAGTTGACTTAACAATTTGTCCATAACATAAACAAATTCATAACTTCGAAGTCAGATGATCTTTAGATCAATCCTACACCTCTCAATGAGAGGGATCCAATAAAAATATCAGCTGCCATAAATAATATGACCCACATGGTGTTTGGCCCTAGTTGCCAATTTTAACACAATATAATAAGCGGGTTGTACTAATAACAATAAGGGGTTGCACTAGTAGTATTGAGACCTAACAACTTAGATGTTTAGGAGGTTTGAGCCTCATTTTATGCATGTTTTCAATGTTATTGGTTAGAATTTCTTAGTCAAAATAGTTTCCTCGTTTCTAGAAAGTAGTTCTATATTCGATGTTATAGGAAAAAACTGAATATTTTTGCGGAATTTGCTTCATAAAGGGAGGAAATAATGGTTTTTTGATCTATATATGATGTATTTTTTCCTAAGAAAATAGTTGGTTGGTTAGGGTTTGATAGAGAAGACATTGTGCACTATACATTTTCCTTAAGTCTTAGTTAATGATGAAGGCTGAAGTCTGCTTTTACAAGGATTCATATGTCAAATTCTTATGGTGATATTTTCTCCTATGTATGTGAATTTATCTCTTGTTATAATCATGCTTGATTTGTTATGTCCTCATGTTTAGTTAAGCAAGAATTCATTTCAGAATTCATTGTTAAGTGCTCTATTATAGCTAACTAAAAATTTAGTGTTTTTCCTCTATTGTAATACCTAAAATTCATCCTCACCTAGATGGTTTAGATTTTATCAATTGCACTACTCTGGTCACCTCTCTAAAGTGAAAATTGACAAAAAAATACCATAAGGATTTCCTACCTTGCCCCTGTCTAAGGATTCTTCATTTCCCATCATATCACTAAAAATCATTCGCTCCATATGCCTCCATGACCAATAGATTTTCCCTTTTCCCTGCCATCAAACTATTAAACCTATTCCTCTTATCTTAATACGTAGCCTAATACTTAATACTAAATATTGATATAGAGATAGCCCTCTCCGAAACTAGAAGGGATAGATTCCCTTTTAAAGTGGTTTGTGGTTACCTTTGGGTTCCTCTCCTTAGCTTGGAGGAATTAACAGTTTGGAAAACCAAACTTGCCAATGAGTGGTTCCTAAAATATGCATACAAAATGACCAAACATAATATAAGTGAAAACTTTTCAGAGTTCTATGGCATAGCATACAAAGAAGCCCCATGTGTGATAGGAGGAACAAAGGTTTTACTATAGGGTTTCTACTTGAAATTTGATAGTCGAGTCATAGATTGCTTCCATACATCTCCAATTCTTCTTTTCCTTCCATTTTCAAGGAAGATTTCATTTAGGTGTGTTTATTCCCATATTAATCAATGATTAGCTCTACTCTTGATCTTGACCTATTATTGGAACCGAGTGACTATTTTGCTTCTTATGAAGTTTGACTGAAATCAGGTCGACATGGATTCCTACTACCCTTCTGTCCCCATGTGGTGGTGTATGATAATGATTTGATAGGGGAGTGGGGAAGCTTTAGATTTTTAGTTTCTTAAGGAAAATATGAGTAGCGCACTAGTATTGTGTCATGTTGTTTCTTTGGCAGAAAAAACTATAGTTATAGGAACAAATGTTGTCACTACTATGACATGGCATAATGTGGGTAAGAACAAGGAAAGCAAACGAAATATTTATAAATCTCATTCTACACCTTCATCCAAGGATATTTCCTCCCAACCAACTGTCTATAACATCCATTCTTTTGTAGAATTCTACCCTGGTAAAGCTACATTTCATCATGATAGTATAGATAGTTCACTGAAAGAATGTAGTTTCTATCTTTCCTTGAAAACAAGGAAATTTTGTGATGTTTTTCATGGTATTTGATGATTACTTGCGATGAAATGTAAATCTAATTATAAATTGTTTTTTGATGTTGTCCAATTGGATGCTTATGAAGTTGTATATCTAGATAAGTGACCATTTATTTAGGTTTTCTTGTGACTAACATGGTGTAGAATTCCAAACAAAACTTACAGTTTTTCAAATCAAAGTTAATATAAAAAGAAAATTGCTTTTGTTTGCACAAACTTATTTTTAACCAAAAAATGGATCAGAAAGGTGAGTAGTATGTGAAGCATAATTCCAACTTGGTGATGCATTGTTGGTTTGTGAATTTGATAAGTTATTTAAGACATAGTTAAGTACTTTTCTATTGAGTTACAAATAGGTGCTACATGATTATAAAATTTACAAATATTATGCTATCATGTGTTGAGAATCTTTTTAAAATCAATGCTTATATATGCAATTTCAAGGATCGCCATAAATCCTCACATAATTCTTTAAACTCTAGCTCAATGGAAGAGCACCTTCCTTATAAACAAGACGTTGGTGGTTCTTTTCCACTATGGCTAACATGAATTAATCAATGATATTGTAGTTTAATTTTAATTAAATACTTCTGATATTGATTTATTTCAATGGAGAGATATTCTTTTGGATTCCTTATTTTATATTTTCTCTAAAGAGACAAGAGTGGTATTGTATTTTATTTAAATATAATTTTTATTGTCTCTCGAGAGGCAATAGCTAGGATTAAAGACATATTGTCTCTATAAAGGCAATATTCTTTAATCCCAATTATTGTTTATACAGAGACATAAATTAAATTCTCTTCTAAAAAGACAATAACATTTATGTTATATATTAGCTTTATAGAGACATTTTTTTAAGACATTAAGTTTAGACACTCCATTAAAGACAATATTTAAGACAATAGACAACTTTTTCTCGTCTCAAGTTAAGACAATTTACCTAGAAATTGTTTCAAATATTGTTTCAAAACCCCCTATGTGTAGTAGTGGAAGAAAATTCCATAGCAATTAATTATGCACAATAATAATTACAATTCCAAATAACTCACCACACTTCACCTGTTAACAGAAATGATTGTTGTGCACTGAGTTAGATGTTGTAAAACACTTGTTACTGTGTGGGACAATCTCACTTTTCTATCTCTAAAGAGCTTGCTACAAAATTTTTGCACCAACAGACTTGTTTGCATGCAACATAGGTTCAAACTCCATATACTTCTCAAGAACAGGCTCAGAAGGAATTAACACATTAAAATGGCACAAGATTATATTCACCCAAAAGCAATAAATTGTTATGTAAATTGGACATGGCCTCAGATGGTTGAACCTTGTAAATATAAATGTAATTGGGATTCGACCATATCACTGTCCTTTACATGGATAATCCCAAGAATAAAGTGACAATGAAGTACAAATTAGTGAAATTAGAACTCTGGTTAGAGAAGCACGCCAATTTAAGCCCTCATGGTCAACTCCTTCTTGCAGCTACTGAAGAACATATTTTAGGCACAATATATTATTGAAACCACCTTTTTCCAAAATAGGTTCAGAGGTTTCAAAAGTGTAAGTATTTCGCTGTAAGAAAAATCTTTCAGAAGCGAATCTGTTTTTGTGGCTAGTTTTTTCTTTTCAGATTTTACGGTAAACTCATGTCCTCTTCAATCAAAGAGTGATATTGTAATACTGCTGTAGTCTCAAGTTTTTGCGATAGCTAGGAATCTATTGACATTCTCGAAGTTTCCTTTGTTGGTTAACTATTAGATATTGCTCTATTTCTGTTACCCTTGACCACTGGATCACATAGTGTATATATCTGTTTCTTTCTAAGTTTCTTTTTCTCCACTGAAAATAGCCTTCATGGAAGAGAAATATTGCAAATGAAACACATTTCATTTTTATTAATGGAATATTGTTGTATTTTCTTTTGAAAAATAAAACGCTTTCAGAGAAGAATCATATGATGCCTGTTGAAAATAGCTAACTACTCTTGTATGCAGAGAAGTCTAAATTTAGAGAATCAACTAGTTTGAGTTAAGTGAGTGTTAGTTCGAGTTTAGTCTTATATTTGGAAGGGTTAAATTTAATGTGTGTTTTCATGTTGAAGTTAGCATTAGTTGAGTCGTCAGTTAAAAGTTATAAATACTCCTCATCAGATTCATTGTAATCAAGTCAAGTTTGTGTGATCCATAGAAAAGTAGAAACCCATATTTTTTGTGTTAAATTTTATGCCTTTCCTCCTTTGCCTTTCAAACAAATTGGTATTCAGTCTGTGGAAAGAATACAGGATTCGAGGAGCCTGTAGAGCTCGCAAGAAGAGAGTTAATTGAAAAAGGCTTACAATTTAAAAATAAAAAATAAAAAATTGCAGAATTGTCGTATGTTTAAAGGCTTAAAAGTCCAACAATTTGGGATATTGTCCACATTTATTTTAGTGGTGGGTGTTCTTTTTCCACATTTATTTTGAGCTATAACAGTATGGCCAAAATCAATATTGGTAAACTGAAGAACACTAGGAGATATTTGAAAGTTTGTAGTTCAAGGACACGTAGGATATTAATTCATTAATGAATCGGGTTTTGATATTATAAAGCAGTTAAATATTTATGGTGACATAATTCGAGATCAAACAGTGGTTAAGAGGGTCCTCAAATATTTTTCTACTAAGTTTGATGTTGTAGTAGCAACTATTGAAGAAGCCAAGGATTTAAGATCACTGATAGTTGACGAATTGATGGGATCGCTTCTATCCCATGAGGTAGGGATAAACAAAAGAATGTACTTAGAAACCAATTTTAAAATTAAGGTTTCTATTTCATGAGATAGAGGTCAAGGCAAAGGTAGAGGACGAGGTGGAAGGAATGGTGGTCAGAGAGATGGAAAAGAAGAGCAAGAACAAGAAAGTGGAAGCAATAGCAGAAGCTTCAACAACAATCAAAGAGTCAATAAATCCAAGGTGAAATGTTATTATTGAAATAAATTTGGTCACTATGCATGTGATTGCAGGAAGAGGATAGTTAATCAAGGAAAGCAGTGAGCTAATGTAACTACACAAAATAGTGACTCCATGTTCCTAGATTTCCATACGATGCACAAACCTTCTGATAATGTGTGGATATTAGATAGTGGTTGGAGTAACCACATTACAAGAAACCGAAATCTAGTTGCAAATATACATCAATCAGTCAAGACAAAGGTAAAATTGGGGACTCTAAAAAATATGGATGTAGATGGCAAAAAAGTGGTCAACCTTCTAAAAGCAGGGGGAGTCGAAGACAATTTTAGAGGTATATTATGTTCCTGGTCTCAAACATAATCTGATAAGTGTTGGTCTCTCTAAAAGATGGATGTAGATGGCAAAGGAGTGGTCAACCTTCTACAAGCAGGGGGAGTCGAAGATAGTTTCAGAGGTATATTATGTTCCTGGTCTCAAACATAATCTGATAAGTGTTGGTCAATTAATGCATAAGGGATACAATGTTATTTTTTAGGGAAAATATTGCGTTATTTATGACAAGCATGTAAGAAAGAAGTTGATAGAAAAGGTGCATATGAAAAGAAACATATACTTTCCTCTAATCATGAATTACAATAATCAGGTCAGTTCTTTTAAGGTTGCATGTTTTGATGATTATTGGCTATGGAACTTTCGGTTTGGACATTTTCATTTCTCTAGTTTGAGATTGTTGCAGCAAAAATTTATGATTAGAGGATTACCTCTCATCAAAGAACCCTCTAGTACTTGTGTGGGTTGTATCTTAGGAATGAAACATCGTGAATATTTTCCAAAAGAAGTATATAGATCAAAGTAGCGACTAGAGTTGTTTCATATAGACCTATGTGGACTATGTAGACACAATCGATTGGTGGAAGTTCTTACTTCCTCACATTTATTGATGATTTCAGCATAAAGACATGGGTTTATTTTATGAAGCAAAAATTTGCAAAATTTGCAAAGTTCAAAGAATTCAAATCCCTAATAGAGAACTAGAGTGATCATCAGATCAAGATATTAATATTTGATTGTAGTGGAGAATATGATTCGAAGGAATTTCATGCATACTACAAACACCATGGAATTAGAAGACAATTTTACACACCATAACATATTAGTGTAGCAAAGAGAATTAATAGGAAAATTATGAACATGACAAGAAGCATGTTGAAAGGGAGAAACTTGTCTAGTGTGTACTGGGTAGAGGTAGTTGCATGCACTGTTTATGTGATAAATAAATCTCATACAAAGAGTGTGATGAACATAGTGCCACAAGAAGCATGGTTATGTATGCCTTGTAGTGTATATCATATTAGATTGTTTGGATGTGTAGCATATGTAGATGTACCTAAAGAGCTAAGAGGCAAGTTAGATGATAAAAGCGAAAATTTCTTGTTTTCTAGTTATAGTGAGAAATCAAAAGCATATGATTTGTACAAACTTGTCACCAAGAAGACTATAATCAATAGATCTGTTGCGTTCACATAATAAGAGTCACGAAATGGGAATGTAGTCAAAACAGTTGATGCAAGAGTATCACTCAAGGAAGATGAAGATGTAGCAAAAATTGAGCAACAAGAATCACATGAGAAGACACATAACACAATCATGCCGGCAAGGAATCCAAGATTCTATGAACAATAGGGATCTTCAAGCAAATCAACAGATCGGAATACTCCCAACTATTAGTGAGGTGATGAATCACGCAATGTACGAGAAAAATGAGAAGTTTGCAAGATATTTATGATGATTTGGATGTTAGTTCAATTTTTTCGTTCTTTTCATTTCAACCTTCATCTTTTGAGGAAGTTATCAAAATTGAGAATTGGATTCAAGATATGGATGAAGAAATAGAATCTATAGAAAATAAGGATACTTGGAATTTGGTTGAGTTTCCAAAAGATAAAAACCTCATTGGTGTGAAATGGTTGTACAAGACAAAGTTGAACGAAAAAATAGAAATTGAGAATTATAAAGCAAGGCTTGTAGCAAAAGGGTTCTCATAGCAACCAGAGATACATTTTGGAGAAACATTTGATCTGGTAGCCAAATTGGATATAGTAAGAAAATTATTGGTAACAACAACTTAGAATAAGTGGAAAGTGTATCAAATGGATCTGAAATCATATTTCTTCAATGACATTCTAGAAGAAGAAATCTATGTCTAGCAGCCTCCAGGTTATGAAGTTGAAGGTCATGAAGACAAACTTTATAGGTTGAAGAAAGTACTCTATGGACTCATAAAATCTCTAAGATTATGCTATTGTAGAACTGACAGTTATGTGATGAAGAATGGATTTTGTAGAAGTAGCATTGAACCAACCTTATACACAAATGTAAATGAGCATGGTCAAATTTTTATTGATTGTTTGTATGTGGATGATATGACTTATATCGATAATATTGAATTAGATGAGTTTAAGGGAGCAATGAAGAAATAATTTGAAATCTAGGTCTTATGAAATATTTTCTTGGCATAGAAGTTGAGAAATCAAAGAAAGATTTTTATTTGTCAAAAAAAATATGCTAAAGAATTGCTGAAAAGATTTAGGATGGAAAGTTGTAAACCTCCTCCTACACTAGTAGCAGCAATTACAAAGTTAAGTAAGAATGATGAAGGATCATATGTTAATCCAACTTTGTTCAAAAGATTGGTTGGTAGCCTTATGTATCTCATAGCTACAAGACCAAATATTATGCAAGGAGTCAGTTTGATTTCTAGATTTATGGAGTGTCCAAAAGACTCACATTGGAAAGTTGGAAAAAGGGTTCTACAAACATAACAGGAACTACAAATTGTGACGTATTTTATGCAAACATAGAAAAGAAAGATTTGGTTAGATATACTAACAATGATTTTGTAGGAAGTTTAGATGATAGGAAAAACACTTCTGGTTATGAGTTTGATCTTGGTTAAGGTGTGATATAATGGGAATTTAAGAAGCATTCTATTGTGACACTTTCATGAGAAGAAGCAGAATATGTAGCAACAACATCAACAACATTCCATGTAGTATGGTTATGAAGCCTTTTGGATGGACCTCAATACAAATAATAAGGATCATCAATAATTTATTGCGTCAAAACCTCAACAATAGCACTATGCAAGCATACCAATTGAGAATTTTATTCGAAACTCTAAAATGGAGTGATCAATTGGGTCACTTATTCACTACGCTATTAGCAAAAGATGCATCTGAATTTCATATAGGAAACTTATTTGTTGTAAGCATAGTCAAGACTTAGACCAACAAGCATACTTACAGAAGCACATATATTTGAGTTTTCATGACTCATGTCTCAGTTTAGTGGTTGTAATTAAGGGGAGTGTTAAAAATAGCTAATTACTTCCACATATGAGTATTCTAAATTTAGAGTGTTAGTTAATTTGAGTTAAGTGAGTGTCTCTTTGAGTTCAATCTTATATTTGGAAAAGTTAAATTTAGTGTATTTTTTGATGTTGAAGTTAGCATAAGTTGAATAATTAGTTAAAAATTATAAATACTTGTCATGGATTTAATTCTAATCAAGTGAAGTTTGTGTGATCTACAGAAGAGTGACAATTGATATTATTTTTGCGTGTGAAATTTTGTGCCTTTCCTCCTCTTCCTTTCTAACATTTCTTTCTAATCTTGAGATAAAATCATCACTCAGAATAAGGACAACATGCCCAGCTCTAATTTTTCCTCCTACAGACATTTTGCAAAGATGCTCCCTGAGCCACACTAGGAAAAGGTTTGAAAATCCTTTAGTTCACTACACAAAGTGATATTTACTACAATCTACTTGGGGACTACCTCAACAATTCTGTGTATACCTACAAACTGTATGACATTCACCTAGAAAGCATTGTGTAAACTAAGGTGAATTTTAACTACAACATCCAAAATGTTTTGGAAATACTATTGATTTCAAAACACTTCACAGAAGATCAACATAATTTTATAATTTAAGAGTTTCTCGTCCTTATCAAACAAAAAATTCATATGTTGGTCCTTATGCATAACATTTCCAAAACATTTGAGAACAATATGGAGATTTGTAGATCCAACTGGAACTTCATCGGGAAAGCCTTATGCAACAACTAAGGAAAAGTATACACCTAAAAGAGAATTGTACACCGTCAGACTACTCATTAGGCTTCACATGCAGTGTGGCAACTTCACCATTTTAGGACCACCATGCAGACAAAAGCAACTGCAAGAGCTAACATAGGTAAAAACACCCCCTAGTCACAAGACAATCTTCACATTGCATATTGATCCATCCCAAACAGGTTAATGCCTCACGATCCTCAACTCAATGCTTATACTAACTTAGCAATCGTGAAAAGGCAAATTATTTGAAGTTGACTTGCAACTCATTGGTGACATAATCATTCACAGAGAAAATACTTCTTCTTCACTCACACTTAGACTTGCAACTCATTGGTGACATAATCATTTACACAGAAAATACTTCTTCTTCAACTCACAGTTGACTTGCAACTCATTGGTGACATAATCATTCACATAGAAAATGTTTCCTTTTCACTCAAACTTACATTCACCACGCCAATAATGGCATAAGTATATTAGATTACAATCTATTTAAGCAAAAACCTAGAATATAAAACTAATAAGGACCACTGAGGAAAACGAGTTGAAACAGTGTTTTAACAACGCATAACAAATTTTAATAATTAGAAATTCTAAATTTCTCTATTAATAAATACATATATATATACACACATATTTTCTAAAAATTTCTATTAAATATATAATTAATATAAAAACATGACAAAAATAAAGTCACAAATAAAATAATTCATAAATATTAAATGTTAAAAAATGATAACAAATAAAAACGGAATTTAATAAATTTTGAATTTTTTTTTTTAATTAAATTCACATAAAAAACATTATACCATCCAACTCTTATCTTATTTATCATGCTCTTACCACTAATATTATTAAAAATAAATTAAATTAAAATTATATCTCATTTCATAATAATAAATAACAAAAAAAATTATTTTTAATAAACATCTCTATAAAATGTTGTCATCAATGGAGTTAACATTGAAAATATAGAAAACAGGTTAGTAACAAACTTTTCTTTGGTTAACAATGTGGTTTTACATCGAAATGAATCGATTCTTGCATTAATTATTACACAACACACTAACTATTATTTTACGTGGAGGAGATATAATTAGCAATTATTGAATCGCAGGAAGGTCGACGGAGTAAAAAGAAGCCATTTAAAATCCCATTGAACAAGATTCTTAGCTATTCTTTTATATATACATCAATTCCAGTATTACTTACATCTTGCTCTCTTAGACGCATGCTAAATTGACTCTAGTTGAACACTGTTGGCAGGTCAAGTCTACTTGGATTCCATTACTTTACCAGGAACGATTATCATGGCTGCCGGAAAAAACGAAGGCTGTGGAAAGAAACATGTATAGTATTGCACTACAAATCTTTCCATGTATAGTATTGCACTACAAACCTTGGCCGATCTATGGCAGAATTAGGCAGAGAAGGTGTTGTTAAAAAGGAGCACCATAAATTGAACTGATCAAGCGCTAGAGTTGCTCTTCTGTCCCGATCTTTGTTGGAGATTTTTTCTGCTAAAATTCCAAAACAAAATGACAAAACAGGACAGAGAATGACACTCTGATACCATTTGTTGGAAAAAATTTCTGCTAAAATTCCAAAAACAAAATCACTGAGAACAACGCTCTATTACCATGATGGAAATTTCTGATATTTTTGAACAAAATAGAGGAAGCAAAGTTCCTCAACTCAATATAAAGAAAAGAAAGAAATCTAGACAAAGAAAATATGGAGAAAAGCTTTGTTTTTATTAACCATAAAAATGATAATAAAAATTACAAACTTCTTCAGAACTACAGTTCTCGGATAACAAAAAACTCCATACTTTGTTTTCACAGACTCTGTTTTTTAACACAAATTCGTGTTTCAGCATCTTGCAGACAGTTGCTAAAACACCAGACAGTCTGTCGCTGAAACACACAGACAGTTGTTGAAACAACCTATAGAATGCATTGCTACTCCAAAACACAACTCTGTTTCTGGTTGTTTTCTCTGCTCTGCCTTCTTCTCTTCTTTTTCTCAGACTCTCATGCTCTCGCTTGCTCTCTAACATTCTTCTAGCATTCTATACACATAGAAAAAAACTATTGTTCATTTTTGACTTTAAACAATAAAATAATAAAAATATCTTCTAAAGCTTATCTGCGTATTGAATGCAGCAAGCGGTGATGCCTTTTGAAAAAATGAAGTCGGCTCTTACAGGGGAATTTAATTCTGAAAATTTAATGCACATTAATGTGCAAAATATCAAGCATGACTTTGAGGCATCCAACAGTATGGAATATCTACAACAAATCAGATTTCTGTCCAGCTGTTTATATTGCAGTTGGAATTAAATTCCAACACTCCCCCTTAATTTCAACTGCCAGGTTTTTTTTGCATACCCAGGCATTTCCTGAAATGATCCAAACTTTTCTTTCCCAATGGTTTTGTCAAGATGTCAACTAATTGATCCTCTGTTCTGCAATGCTGCAAAACAATCTCACCATTGTTAACCAATTCACGTATGACGTGAAATTTGGTGTCTATGTGCTTTGTCCTTTTATGAAAAATAGATTTTTTAGACAATGCTATTGCCGAGCTATTGTCACAGTAAATGGTTGTGCCCCTTTCTTGTTCATGACACAAATCTCTGAGAACTCTTCTCAGCCACATTGTTTAGCATGCTGTTGTTGTTGCTACCACACACTCTACTTCTACTGTTGACAAAGACACCACTGGTTGCTTCTTGGAAGCCCATGAGATGGCTCCCGATCCCATATGAAACACATATCCCGATGTGCTTTTCCTATCATCAACACTTCTAGCCCAATTACTATCAGTGTAACCTGTCAACATGAAACTTTCAGAAGAGGAGTATAAAATACCAAACCCCTTCGTTCCATTCACATACCTTAGAATCCTCTTGGCTTCCTACCAATGAGTCTCTTTCGGTCTTTCCATAAATCTGGAGATTAAACTCACAGCATGCATAATGTCTGGCCTAGTTGCAGTCAAGTACATAAGGCTGCCAACTATGCTCTTGTACAATTTTGAATCAAA
>APFE031365602.1:310584-329581 GCA_000404065.3 Pinus taeda
TCAAGGCTTCATTAGTGAGTCAAGATCCTATAACAAAAATAATAATTAAATGAGACTAAAATTAAAACAAAGGAATCAAAAGGGAGGGCAACATTTTTTTTAAAGGTGAGAAAATGGATCAAAAGAATATTAACATTAAATGCAAATTCATAAATAGAATGATCAAACCCTAAAAAACAAAATAATTCACAAAAAAACAAGCTAGGAAGACATCACATGGACCCAACGTCTACTAATATTCCAACCATCGTCTCTATTTAAATTATTGGTCCTTTTCTCGATTTCCATGGCCTCCTTGAATTCACAATGATGGAAATGACTAACCTTGGCAATGACATGGGCTTCCTCAATGCAGATGTGCTGCCTAGAATTTTCTATGTGTTCTGCCAAAGCAGAGTGGGTCTTGCCATGCTTAATGTCATCTGCATGCTCACAAATCCTTTCATTAATCGAGCAATCAATCTCACCAATGTAGGGAGTCCCACAAGATCAAGGGAACACCTTTCATATTTTTGGGGTCCACAGGGTCTTTAACGAATCTTATGGAGCTTCAGATAGTATTTAGAGCCCTAAAGTTTGAAAGAACATTATGCTTCTTTAGGATCCTCACAATCTTGTCTGTAGCTCCTTGGATAAAAGGGAGATGAACCCTAGAAAAATGATCCTTGGTTTCCTTCTTAGCCTTAGGACCTTTTTAAGCTTTGAGGAAACCCTTAGTATATTGGTGTCTACTATACCCATTATTAAAGAAAACACTCAAGAAGTGTGTTTTCTCCTTATTGAGATGGTTATCATCAGAAACCCTTAAAGCTCTAGTCGCTAAAGTATTCATATCACCAAGCTTTTGAGCTGGGAAATGATGATGATTTAGCATGAAGATATTGCTTTGTGTGATTTTTCTTCTAAAAGACTCAATGAGAAAAAGATCCATCTTCATTCATTGAGAGGAGGACATTAAGGAAGGGTAGACTATTATTACTTTCAAATTCCAAGGTAAGCTTTATGGAATTAGACTCATTATTAAGATGAAAGAAAAAATGTCCAATTCTTCCTTGCGATGGAAGCAAATGACAGAAATGTCATACACAAACCTCTTCCACATCCTACACAAAATATGAGAAGAGGTTAAGGCCCTTGATTCAAAATAATTCATGAATAGATTAGCCACCATAAGGGAGAGGGCGAAACCCATGGTGACACCACAAGTTTGTTCATAGAATTCCCCATCAAAGGAAAAGAAAGTGGAGGTAAGACAGATATCAACTAACTTAGTAGTACCAGGATTCATAATACACTTAACGGCCTCGATGATAGGAATATTAGTGTAGAGGGAGACCACAACAAAACTCTCAAGCTTGTCATCGAGATCAAGCTTGAAACCTTTCAACTCATTGACAAACGAAGTAGAGCCCTTGACAAAGGAATATGTATTGCCTACAAGGGGCTTAAGCTTAATTGTTAAATATTTAGCAAGAAGATAAGGTGACCCTTCTATTGTGTTGACAACGGGTCTCAAAGGAGCCCCTTCCTTATGGATCTTAGGAATTCCATAGATTCTGGGGGTAAGAGGGCTACTCTTAATAAGCGTATGAGTGAATGAGCTAACCGAGCTACTGGTCTTAATAGCAAGAGCCACACTTTTTGAAATCTTCTTCAAGGGGTCCTTACTAAGTTTCGTGTAGCTCCAGCTATTTAAGAGATGATCCAACATCTTCCTCTTGTAATCATCTTTATTAGAACTAAATACAACACTACCCTTGTCAGCTTTGAGAACAATAATATCATCTTAATAATCAGTCTAATTCCATAAAGTTCACCAAGGAATTTGAAAGTAATAATACTCTACCCTTCCTTCACGTCCTCCTCTCAAGGAATGAAGATGGATTTTTTTCTCATAGAGTCTTTCAAAAGAAAACTCACACATAGCACTATCTTCATGTTAATTCTCACCATTTCCCCGCTCAAAAGCTTGGTGATCTCAATACTTTAGCGACTATAATTTTAAGGGTTTTTGATGATAACCATCTCAATGAGGAGAAAACACACCTCTTGATTGTTTTCTTTAATAACAAGGATAATAGACACCAATGTAGTAAGGCTTTCCTCAAAGTTGAAAAAGGTCCTAAGGTTAAGAAAGAAAGCAAGAACCATTTTTCTGGGGCTCATCTCCCTTTTCTCTAAGGAACTACAAACAAGACTATGAGGATACTAAGGAAGCATACGGTTCCTTCAACCTTTAGGCCTCTAAATACCATCTAAATCTCCCTAACATCCGTTAAAGACCCTGTAGACTGCCCAAAATGTGAAAGGTGTTTATGTTATCCCTTGCTCTTGTGGGGCTCCCTACATTCGTGTGAACGGTCGTTCGATTAATCAAATGATTTGCGAGAATGAAGGTAACATTACACATGGTAGGACCCACTCCTCTCCTTTGGCGAAACATGCAGAAAAATCTAGGCATCACATCTACATTGAGAAAGCCCATGTCATTGCCAAGGTTACTCATCTCCATCCTCATAAATTCAGGGAGGCCTTGGAAATAAAAAAAATGCCTAATAATTTAAATAGAGATGATGGTTGGAATCAGGCTTGGAATTTCAAATTCCCTCTACCCATCAAATGAAAATTTCATGACATTTTTACATTTTACATGCCCTTCACTTGACGTTTTACACCAATAAACCACCTTTCATACTAATAAACTAAATTAGTAACATTGGATCTTCCCGCATTTAACTCTTCTATGTAATAATCAAGAAATAATTCTATGTTTGTTCATAAAGCTTCAAATTAGAATCATATAGTTTTCACATAGATGCTAGTGAGTAGTGTACAACATCCGCAGTGTGAGCATGGTCATCCAAGCCTCCAATGTGAGTAGAATACTAATCACATTACACTTTATGATGTTGAAAATATAGCGAAATTATGGTAATTTACTAAAAGTAATAGCTACTAGCATTTGTTCATGCCCAACACAACATTCTTTAAACCAAATTATCAAAGTTGTGCTTATAACTGCAAACTTTCAGACTTCACATAGATATATCCATCTCTAAAAAAAACAAATGGCTGAAATATCAATAGGTGATCCCCAATCTGAACAATCTTCAAGCAGCACAAAACCTGAAAAGAAATAAAAACTTGAAAAGAAATATGGACAGTGTGGACTTTTAGTTAACCATTCAACTATAAATTTTCACCATTAAAGCAAGAGGATTGAACAATTACAAATCGTTCTCGTAAATTTATCTTTGGGTTGACAATTGGATTATCCCAAATGATGCTAGAACATTATTTTAGGATTTTTTTTACACAGATGAAGACTAGAGTTCAATTCATAAACGATTCAATTCATAAATTCTTCTCATGCGTGTACAAACTAGATTGAAGCAATTTTCCTCATAAACTCTGAAACAAGGAAGGGAAAATTATAATCACTAACCTTTTTCATTCTTCTAAAAAGGCTCAAAAAATTCTAATCAAAGACTTTTTCATTCTTCTAAAAAAGCTCAGAAAATTCAAATCACGCACATTTTTCATTCTGCTGTACTATTTTATGTAATCACGCACATTTTTCATTTTATGTTGTTTTACCATTAACAACACATTTGCAACAATGTACAGAGGACAAAATGTTCAAACATTTGTCAACCCGGAAACATTATTTTTAACATATTATGGTCTATAAGTATATACATACTCAGAAACATTATTTTTAACATATTTTGGTCTATACATATATTATATATGAAAATTTTCAATCTCCCCTCAGTTTTATTACAATTTCCAGATCCAAAAAAATAGGATCAGTTTGACTAAAATTAAAAAGAAATATTTGTCTATTCCAATTTATCTATTCCAATTTTGAAAATTCAAAATCTTCAACTTCCCATTCTAGAAAACTGCCAAATAACATTAAACCTCTTATCCACTGCAATTTTGAAAATTCAAAATCCTCAACTTCCGAAAATTATCAAATAACATAAAACCATAAAATGCATAATAGATTAGAATACAAAAAATAAAATACATACTTTTTTTTCTTGAATTTGAGGGTTTATCGGGCTACAAACCCGAGTTTGAGCTACTCCTCAAGATGGTTGGAAGAAATCATGCCTTAATTTACTTCAAAATTTCTTTAGGGGCTCCCTAAGTTGGTTGGAGGAAATCACGCCTTAATTTACTTCAAAATTTCATGAAGGGTTGTATACCATATCAAAATTTACATATAACTTGTAAGTATTTTTCAGGTCTTACAATAACTAACTACATAAGTAAATAAAGAAGCCACGTCTTAATTTACTTCAAAATTTCCTCAGGGACTGTATACCATATCAAATTTGACATAACTTTAAGTATTCTCCAGGTTTTACAATAAATAAAGAGTACATACCTCATAGGCTGTGTTATCACAAAATCAGTACTGATGGCTGCTAATCAGTTAGATTCTATGTAACTATTTCAGACCAGACTCTTGGCTAAGGATTAGCCTCCCTAACCTGAGAGGGCTCTTTCAAAATAAACTACTAATTTATCTTTAAACACTAAGAGGGCTAACTCTTGTAATGAGAACTTAAATAAACATGATGGTTGGACATACAACATAACATTTCTTCCATTGGGCTCATGGAGTCAAATACCATTTCAGTAAACTATCAACTTCTCAATCATGGAAGTCAAGGCATGTAATGTTTAAACACTCAAAACATTTCTAAAAGAACCTCAACTCATAAGTATACACAGGAAGTCTGAGCACTAGGTGAATTCAGAGTGATTGTATACCTATAGAGCTGTAAAACATGAAGGAAAAACCACATACATCTTGAGCATTTGAACAAAGTATGAATCTTGAGAAGAAAAAGTAGTCTTTCTATTACTGTAAAAAGTCTTTTACAACAGCCAATATAAACTCTGTTTTTTGCATAAACATCCAACCCTCATTACATCAGAGTTTCCTCTATATATATGAAAACATTCTTAACTAATTTGAGCTTCCTCCTCCAGCATGAGGGGAGCTCAATGACTGACATTAACTATCCTTATCTATCTTAACAGACTCATTAAATCTACTAAGCATTGAACTGTAATTACAAAAGAGTTCTAATCAAACTTAAATTCTAATTTTATTCTCCTCGTATCATGATTCCTTTCTAAATCTTCGACAGCTGTCTCCTTTAATTCTGGCCGTGATAGCTGAGATAAGGATGCAAGAAACTGGATTAGCCTTGGATGCTGAATGTGCTGATGGTTTATTTATTATAAGAACCAACCGTTGTTTCTTCGGTCCATGTTTCCCACCATCCTTCGAAGGTTAAGCCATATGTTCCCAGCTCTTAAATACTCCATAATTGATGAGCATCATCCATATTTCCTGATATGCTGGAAGTCTTGTTGATTGAACATGTGTACAAGCCCAAATCCTCATATGCATCTTTAGCCAAACCTTAACCACTGGTAATAAAGCACCTTTATTAAAGTAATGGTTTAAGACAAAATATTTTACCTCTATGAAGAATGCACACTTGTCCTTATCAAAACGGCCTTGATAGTCTTATGTGGTCCCTTTGATGTCCATTCGGCCTTTTCTTCTAAATCTGATGACCTCATCATAAAGCTGTTTAATTTCTTCAAAAAGTAGCACCTACAGCAGTTTCGTAGCGCGCTACGAAACTGCTGTTTCTTCAAAAACACAGTCTTTAATGAATGTATCAATATTCTCTGTGACTGTAACAGCTTGGCCACTGGTTTCAAAACTCCTAATTTACCTTGATTTTATATGCCGTGCTTACATGCCTTAAAAACAGTGAACTTAAATAAAATAAAGCAAAATTCTGGAGCAACACCTAACTTTTAAAATCTGCAATTTCATTTGGCAGCTAATCTATTTAGTTGTGCCTTTAGTTTTGCAACCTCCTTTTCCATGGCTGCGATTTCAGCTACGGCCCTCTTCATCTCAGCCACTTCTTTTTTGGTTGCCTCCCACTGGTCTTTAGAAGATGTAGTCTTTGCTTCTTGAGAAATGGGGACCTTTTTATTCAAATATTTCTTCTTGATTTCTTTTGCTTTTTCTATTCTGGGCAGCTGTTTCTTCATTTCTCTTTCTTGCCTTCTGGTATAGGGTTTTTTCTTCATTTCCTCTGCCTCCTCTGTTTTAGGAAGTTGTTCGATTACTTCTGTTCTAGGCACCTTTACAGCTACCTCTTTCCCGTGCATTTGCTCAGCTTCTTTGATTTGCTTCCTTGTGACTGGCCTCCGTGGTTTGAACACAAATTCTTTACCAGGTTCCTCAAACCTTAACCTTTTCGAGGCTTTTGATTTTTTGGAGCTCTCTGGTGATGATTGAGTCAGGTCAATGTGCATTGGCTCCATATGCACTGATTTAGCTTGTTCAAAATCAATAGCCTCAAGCAGATCATTTAAACTAGCCTTTGATATTGGGCTTTCTTCAGTAGCTACTGATTTTCCCTTCTCCCTGCTTGATTGACTTCTGGTTTTTACCCTTGATACCTGTTCAGCTCTACTTGGCTTAGGTGCCTCCTTCTTGTGCTGCTTGATCTTCTTTTTGTCTTTTATCTCCTTTCTGAGCTCAGCAAGGGTAGGTTCTTCAACTGACTTTTCTCTTTCTTTAACAGGTAATGGAGTGAGGCCTGTCTTACTCTGAAAACCAGACATAAAAATAAAAGAATCCCAATCCCGACCAATTTTCTGCAGACTATCCAACACTAGCAATTTTACCAAACCATGATGAAAAAGAGATGTTTCCCAGTTCTCCTTCTTTAGCTGAATTTTATCACACATTTTACTGAGGCTACGAAACAGGTAAAATGGGATATCTATGGATGCTTTGCCTGTAAAATGTAGTAACAGCTTAAAATGATAGGAGTAAACTTTAGTATATCTCCCTTCACATGTTAAATATTTTTGAATGCATGTGAGGAGAAGTGCATAGTGTTCTTTTACATAATGTCTCGGCACAGCCTTTGCAAGGTCTTCATTTACATAAGGCTCCTTCAGGAACTCCTTGCAGGGGTTCATATCAAATTTGAAATTTTTGAACCACTCCTGCCCTCCTCTCGGAATTTCAGTCACCCTAGCAATAACCTCTGAAGATACTGGGAATTCTAACATGGACACTTTAGAGCTTAACCCTGTAAAATTTAAAGCAAACGCTTTTGTTACCTCAGTATGTCCTCCCTGTAGCTTCTCACAAAATGTCCAGCAACCAGCATTCTGAAAAGCTTGTCTCACACCTTCATCTCTCAATGCCAGGTCCAACCCCACAGGTTCTGTTCTTTGACATCTTCCAGACCGATGCCCCTTCTTCTCCATTTCGCTTTGAAGTTTTTCGCACAGAGAAACAGCTTGAAGTTTTTCGCACAGAGAAACAGCTTGAAGTTTTTCACACAGAGAAACAGCTTCAACTCAATTGGCAAATTCAAATTTTGGTAAGCAGGCTCGCTTGCAATCGGGTTCCTTTAAAGAATGAACTCGGGCTCCTCCGCAACTTATCAGTCTTATCATGCAAACGAACCAATTTATGCAACATTAACAAATATCATAACACTACCAGCATTACAGACCATTTAAATGATTTCATGTGCGTGGTTATGGACCTATTGGTGGAATGATGGCTTATACTTGCTTGAAAGGACGCCATTCTGACAATAAATGGACGGACATACCGACTCATCCCCCAGACATGACATTCTAAGAATCAGTGCTGTTTAAATCCCCGAATCCGCGATTTCGTAGCGCAGACAGTTATAAGTTAACAAAATGCGCTACGAAATGGCTGGTTACTGACACGCTGTGAAAGGACTAAAACATTATTGCGCTGCAAAATCAGCCAATAAAATTGCGCTGCGAAAACGCGAAAAGGACCAGTGACGTATATAAGACAAGACATATCTTATATAATCATGATGGAGGATAGCTAACGGCTTTTGAACATGATTCATATGAATATCTTTATAAAACACGATCCCTAAGTGACAAACATAGGGCAATAACCATTAGACACCTATTTTTTGAACAACAAAAATTTTATGGACAACATTATGTACATATCACTGCAGTTCTAGGTGATAACAGGTTGATACCACTAGTCTAGCAGTTTTGAATGAGAAAGCATGTCATATTCAAAGGCTAACAAATTCAAAGCTGTAGTAGGGTAAAAACAAATTGAAAAGAAACCATGCCTTAATTTACTTCGGGTAAAAACGAATTCAAAAGCAACCTCGCCTTAACTTACTTAAAATTTCCTGAGGGGTTGTATACCATATCAAATTTTACATAACTTGTAAGTATTTTTCAAGTTTTACAATAAACTAATGACATAAGTAAATAAAGAGTACATACCTCATAGGCTGATACCACCAGTCTAGCAGTTTTAAACGAGAAACCATGCCATATTCAACGACTAACAAATTCAACCATCAGTCTAGCAGTTTTGAACGAGAAAGCATGCCATATTTAGAGGCTAACAAATTTAACACTGTAGTAGGATAAAAATAAAATCAAAAGAAACCAGGCCTTAACTTACTTCAATATTTCCTGAGGGATGTATACCATATCAAATTTTACATAACTTGTAAGTATTTTTTAGGTTTTACAATAAACTAACGGCATAAGTACATAAAGAGTACATACCTCATAGGCTAATACCACAGTTTTTAAGCATGCCATATTCAGAGGTTAATGAATTCAACACTCAACACTACAATAGGGAAAAAACAAATTCAACAGTGTAGTAGAGTAAATTAAAAGATTGCAGAGATGTTATTGCTTTTCCCAATTAGCAAGAAAGAGAAATCACAAAGGAAAATGTAAGACCATAAAACACATAATTCATCAAACCACATATGGTTAGATGCCAAAGGCGAAAGTGGTAACTAGACCCTGGTAAATTCCAAAGTTGTTTGGCAAGAGAGTGCAATCTAATGCTAGTAAATAGGTCATTAAATTATGTCATCAACAACCAGATATTGAAAGAATATAGCACGCTAATGAGCTGTGCGACGTGTCATAGCCCTGTAGTCCCCATTTCCCAATGCCCATAATGTTTCATTAATTCTCAATGAAAGAATATAGGGCACTAGCCATAGCCCTATCATAGCCCTGTACTTCGGACTTCGTAGGTACAGAGCAATCCGATTGGATCACCCATGATTAGATTTTTGTAAACTTAACCTTAGTTATAATAAATAATTTTGGGGATTAGTAAATTCCAGTACAATAGATTTTTACGATTTGGATTTTTAATTAGACGACCCCAATATATTTTAGACGTCAGATTTGACACGCAAAAATTTTCACCAATCGTAAAATACATGCTGAAACTTAAAATACGTCGTCAATTTCCAAACCTGGTTGGAATATTAACAGAACCTCGGTCCTTGTCTTGTCCTCCGAGTTTGTTTATGTTTACCAATTATTTTAATATTTAGGGTTTGATGATTCTATTTATGAATTTTCATTTAATGTTAATATTGTTTTTGATCCGTTTTCTCACCTTTAAAAAAATATTATTGCCCTCCCTTTTGATTGCTCTCTTTTAATTTTATTCTCATTTAATTATTATTTCTATTATAGGATCTTGACCCATTAATTAGGTCTTGATTCATCTTCATTCATATATATATATATAACCCTATTCCCTATCTTTGGTTCGCATGGATTATTTGTTTCTTATTGATGTTTACATTTTTCAATATATTATTATTATTATTATTATTATTCCTAAACTAGCAATTATAGGAATATTATTTGATCTTAATAATCATTATTAAATATTTTTTTCATAAACTAGCCATAAAAAATAATAATAATAATAATAATATCTTTACCCTCCATTTCGATGGCTTTGTTTTAATTTTAGTCTCCTTTAATTACATTATTTATAAGATATTGACTCATTAATGAGGTCTTCAGTTCTATTTATTTTATTTTATTTTATTTACTCTGTCCCTTATATTTAGTTAGGCTTTTTGATATTTCTTAATTCTTATTATTATTATTATTATTAATAAATTATCCATTATGTATTAATTATTATATTATTATTATTATTATTATTAAACTAGGCATTATGTTAGTGGTTGTAGGAATATTATTTGATCTTAATAATCATTATTAAAATATTAATTTTTATAAACTAACGGTTATGTGATCGTTTGGACTCTACATCACCCTTTATTTAAACTCGTTCCATGATTTGCAGCGCATCAGAAACTCACCCTCTATTTAAGTTCGTTCCATGATTTACAGCGCATCAGAAACTCACCCTCTATTTAAGTTCGTTCCATGATCTACAAGCATTGAAAACTCGTAAGCACAATTTGCTCCTACAACCAAAAAACTACTCTTAATATAATTTTTTTACAAAATAATAAAATAATAATTATTAAAAATTAATATAAATTTAAACGACAATTATATATGTTACACCAGTAATATAGGTAAATATATATTAATTTAATATTTAAAAATTCGTATTTGTCGTAAGCAAAATTAAATTTAGAAAGTAATAAATATTAACCATTTTACCCTATAAAAAAATAAATTATATAAATTAATCTATATTTTGTTATAATAAATTTTAATATGAAAAATATAAATATAATAATTATAATAATAATAAGCTTTTGAGTAAAATAAATTATTGTAATGTCCTTCAATATATATTAAATCATAGCATAAAATTTATTTTATTATTTAGTAAAATTGATGGATATATATTTATTAAGTGAAATTCAGGGATAAGAAAATTTAATATTTTTATTAATATAAATTTTTAAAATTTTAAATTAAATAGATTATTAAAATTTAAATTAAAAAAGTGTATTAAATTAGCATAAATTATTTATTTAGTTTTTATTTATTTTATTTAAGGAGATCAAATATTTAATATATATAATTTGAGATGAAATATTTTATATATATAATTTTTCTAAATTTATTTTTTGATTAGAAAAAATTCATTTAAGGTTTAAAAATTTCTCTATAATATATATAAAGTTTGAATATTTAAATTATAGAGGTCGAGAATGTTGGGGAGATTTCTATAAAAAAAAATTGGTTCTATATTGAAATCCTAAATATTGAGTTGTGTGTGGCCCTTTAACCACTATTCGCAAGGTTAGTGTGAATGGAGGGAGCAGAGTTCTTTCATATAGTTGAATAGCGGTAACCTATAACTAGGCTGAAAATCCTTAGGAATTAATCCCTCATGTTGCAGGCCAAAACCGTAAGGTGGAGCATTTAAATGGTTTGTTGCCCAATTCCCCACCAAGGAAAAAAATGTAAGGCAACTACCTTCCCAAAGCAGCAATAGATGTAATGTTTGAAGTACAACCTATCCGTATCAAGAAATACATATAATATATGCCACATCACACCCTCAATGGTAAATTCTTGGGCATCCAACTCTTGTAGAAAGAACTCTCTTACTGTATTTGACTAAAATGGAAACCCAAGGGGAAAATTAAATGCGAAACGGATGCCAAAGGCTTTTCACTCTAATATTTGCAGCCATTGAAGATAAAATGTTTGTCTTTGAAAATGGCTCATACTTATTCAACTCCATTGGACTCTACCTTTGCTTCTCGACGAAGAGATTTGTTCCTAATAAAGAATATACCACCACAACTCTAGAATGGATCAAAATGTACTCATTTATTTACGAATTCTTGAATCAGGAAACCCTTGCTCGCACCAACAAATCCATTGGACATTTTGTAAAATAATTAGACCCAATAAAGAAATCCAAGTATATATATTATGCTTATATTTGTGTTTATATGAATATCTGAGAGCCACTCATAGAGTCCATTGATATTTATTATCATGATGAACTCTAGAAACAAACTGTAGATTATGAGCACATTCCCTTTCGATATTGGGATGCCATATTTAGAACATTAACCCTAATCCTATGATCACCTCATGTGAGGGAATCATTACCAAGGGAGGTGGTAAACAAAAGGGCCGAAAAGACGACCCACCTCCCCCTCAACCCAATCACGCTATGAAGCAACTTCCCATCAACAACTATTTTGACCCCCTCTCCACTCTAGAAAACTAGGATCGTCCTATGACCATAATATCCCTTAAAATTAAAATTAAAATAGCAGACTCTCCCTAAAACACATTCTTGGAACACTAAGTCAAGATGTTAGATCGAGCATATCTAAACTATCACAAGTTTTCCTCTAATTCATCCTTAAGGTGACGCGATACTGGAACATTGGGAGTCCAATCCCAATCAATAAAGCAGACAACAAAATCCCAAAGGGAATAAAGGAAAAGAGGAAGGAGAGGTAACCAACATATTTTTGAAGAACGAGGAGTCATGTTGGTCAACTCACGGTGAATCAAAGTGATCATAAAGGTTTATCCCTTTATCTATACACCCCCAACATGAAGACTGTCTCTTAAAATATCATACGCCTCAAATGAAAAGGAAAACAAAGGCTCGTCAAACAAAAGTTGTTCTCTGAAATTCCCACCTTAATGATGCTTGAAGAAATAAATTATTTAGGTGATTTAATTAATATCATAACTAAAAAATGGGTTATAGATTGCAAAGTGATAGCTCTCAATGCCTAGGGGATATCGTGTAGACTTGAATTATAGAGAATGCATAGGAGGTTTTCATTCTCAACATTATGTCTTCATATACAATACTTTCCATCCAATTTCAACTTGTTGGCTTTGCTGAAACATGTCACCTATCAATTATTTTATGAACCTTCCCTACCAAAGGATAAACCTCATTTTCTTAGATCTATCACTAGCACATTAATCTTCTATCTCCATCCTTTTGGATTTTAGAGAATGAACACAACATGATAAAACCTTGGCATAAAAAAGAGGGGGTATAAAAACACTTGATGTTGATTACATTCAGTTTTACGATACATTGGTGACCTCCCAACTAGCTGATTTGGACACTACAAATGATACCTTTACTTGGAATAACTGGAGAGGAGGTTCCCAATAACTAGCTACCAAACTAGACAAGTTCCTAGTATCAAAATCTATAATGAACTGGGACAACTTTCTAGAAGCATCTATTATCCACATCCATGGCTTTGACCATTGGCCTTTATGTCTAAATATTCATATTAAAACATTTCTCAGAAATAGCCCCTTCATATTGGGAAATTATAGTTTCATTTTCCTGATTTTCAAGTGAACATAAAGGTATGGTGGAACAAACATGCAACTCTAGAAGGTACCTGAATGTACACGCTACAATAAAATCTTAAAATACATAAAATGGAAACTCAAATGATGGAATAAATATAAATTTAGCAACATTTTAGAGGAAAAACATAAACTCGAAAAGAAAATGGAAACAATTCTAAAGGAATGCAACCTTCATGGTATATTAGAGACATTGATTAAATAATAATTGGCTACTCTGAACCATCTTCAGGAACACTGAAAGAAATAACTACTTTGGCAACAAAAATCAAGAAATCAATGGGTCGGAGAAGGGAAAAAAATATAACATTCTTCTAGAATTCCATGTTGCAACATGTAATAGTCAAACAGTTATATGAGTAAATTTCCAAGTTACCGTGTTAGGTAAATATGAGAATAGGATTATTACTTTATTAAATTTGAAATATTATCGATTCGAAATTATGAATTAAAGTGATATGGAAGTGACTTTGTGGAAAAGTTATTTTGTTTATTTTCTCTTGATTATTTAAAAGAAACGGTTGCCAGTAATAGAGGCAACCCTAACCACCTTTTCCCTACCATAGAAATGGAAAAGAGGAAGAGGGGCCTGGGCTGTTAGAGAACAGACAGGGAAGAGAAAAAGAAAGAAAGAAAGGAAAAAGGGTACTATGTCTGGTGAAGACCAGATAGTACCAGCACTATTGTGCATCATACTGCACTGCTGTTAGCGTGCATAATCTTGCAGAAGGCAGTGGCCTGCAAGTGAGCTTGGGGGAGAGATTCAAGTCAAAGACTGATCTCGTGGCTGGGAGGATAACACGCTCTGCAGAAACTTCTTCAGTTGGAAAAGGGCAGGGAACTAAATCAAGCACAGTACAGGTAAGAGAAATGTGGTTATAGTGTTAGTATAGTAATTTTGTTCCTTATTAGTAAGAACTATTGATTATCTGAAGAACGAAGTTCTATTATTAAAGTTGTAAATAAAACTAGACTTTAAATCTGTAGGAGAATGAAATAAACTAAGAGAAAGTAAAATAGTGATACATAGGACAATTTATCTATTTTCTTTATCCATTTATGACTGTCGTTCATTCTCCAGTTTATGCTGTCAATAGCCGAACATAAAGGCCAAAAACAAAAAAAAAAGATAATAACATAAATCTGTACGATTATGAGACAGGAAAAAGAATCATACTGTACTATCATCGTTACATGCATATGATTGAAGTACCTAGTAATAAACTGTTGTCCTGTCCAGATAATATACCAGAAAGCAAAGTATAAAACATGTAGTGTTAAATCACCAATAGTCGATGCATAACAAATGAATTATTCGTTAGGGACCAAAGTGAGTTGACTCTCCGAATCCTTGATGCCCTGGCAATTACCGCAAGGGTACAAGGTATTGCCAGACCCATCTCCGAAGGAAACCTTAGAGTCGGACGAGTCTTAACTTTTGGAAATAATCATAACCAGAAAACAGAACCCTCTCCCTACCGATACCAGGCCCATGTAAACACGTAAGCCATATCGAGTCGGGAAGCTGTTCTAGCATACCGAAGATAGAAACATGCATACATATCAGATTATAGTCAAGGAACAGAGACGGTTTCTAGGCAAACGTAAAGCTGAGAGAACACATTATAGTATCAAAATAAATATACAAATTGCAGAAGAAAAACTAGTTTCGAAATAAATATACAAACCGCGGAACAAAGATAGTTCAAAATTAATTGCATATGAACTTAATAGGCGGAAACATGCTACGGGATAAACCCCATCTGGATAAGTAATAGTGCTACAGTGGATTTTAGCCTCGCACGCACGACCCTAGGGTCGACGCGTTCTAAAAACAAATAGCACGAAATATTCTGAGATTGAAATTCAAAAAAATCATACAGCTAACAATATCAAGGCAAGCCTTGTCGGCGAACATATGATAAAAAAAAAAAAATCATTACAGAGAGATATTACCGAATTGCGTAAACTCAGAAACTATATATATTGAAAGACAGAATATAACATAACAGTTGAAGGGCAATTACATATATATAAAAGTTACAGATACACTGTAAAAACCATGAATGGTCATGCAGTACAGACTTCGACATATTCTGATAAATGCCTAGAATGAGGAAGACTACGCCGGTTGGGCTATTCCCTACATTTATACAAGATAATGACAATGATTCACGGGTTTGTCGTGAGGGCTCGAGCTAACCCGAGTACCAAACCCAAATCCTAGTCTAAACCAAAGAAACTACCCAGAACCAGACAAGACCATATAAACCCTCAGGACCAGAGAAGCAGATGCTTTGCCGAGAACGTCATACATGATAATGAATTTCGGTAAACCTCCTGACAGAAAGAAAAGCATCACTCAGGCAAGATATATGATTAAACCAAAGAATTGCAATTTCAGGGTTATGGCATCTTACCTGGTAAATGCGGAGAGACCGTAAGCCTGAAGCCGCTATCGCCAAAACCTCGTCTCCAGTACCTTGTCGAGACATAGCGCATAATCGAGTTAAATACAGTCAACAGAAGATCTAACCCTACAAAAGGAATCATATCACTGTTGCAAAGGGAAATAATACAGTACTTGGGTAGAGCTCGAACGTATCATGCGGAGAGGTAATGACCTCGACAATGGTAGATCGCAACCAGGCATAGCTGTAGGTGTCGAAGCATCAAACGGAGAGCCGAGTAAAAGGCATTACCATATCATACAGAAATAACCAGAGGCAGGAGGCGCTGCCTCACAAAAAACATGTAAATGCCAAATGAAACCCTATCTATGTCCCTTTGAATCGAAGACTGAAAACCATCACCGTCGATCTCCCAGAAGTGATCCCGATCGTTCAAACGGGATAGGATCCCGAGAGGCCTGAGCAGAGTTATGGAAAGTAAATTCTATCAACAGTCTCGGGAGTGTATGGACCACCAGCTGTCCGTCCGGACAGGGGAGTGATACCCAGATGGAGTACCAATTCACTGCCGACATTCAATGCCAAATCCAGACGTAACGGGAGAGATAGGGTGGCGTGTCCAAAATATCAACTCGGAACTCCCGCCTATAAAGTCGTATAATGTATCAAATATATGCGTATTTGCCGTAAACCATAGGGTTGGAATAGTTAAAGCAAGATGTGAATTATAACATTATGATCATACGTATATTATGTTTATAAATAACATAACTAGCAAGTATGGTAAATCAATTCAAATAAATTTTTTTTTATTTACTATAGTAGGTCAGTGACACAACATCATCATGATTATTACATCTCCTCTGTCAAAAATCATGAAGGGGCTAAGGTGCAATAGTATCAAGATAGAACTCAAGAAAATCACAAACATATTCCTTCATTGGTAACAATGAAATGAGGTTGTCCATAGAGAAATATCCTTTGAAAAAGTGGAAGGAAATATTAGAGCAATGTGCGATAACAAAGCTCTTGGCCTAGATGGTTTCATTGTAGAATTCTTCCATAAATGCTAGCCCACTATAAGCCACAATGTTTGGCAAGCCCTAGGAGATTCTCAATAGACAAAGTCCATGTTATAGGCCATAGATGCTACCTTCGTCACTTTGACGCCTAAACAGGACAAGGTGGAACATCTTAGTGGTTAACAACTTGTTGACCTCTACAATGCCACATATAACATCATTACCAAAACAATAGCCAATTGAATCAAACCACTACTTCCAAATTTCATCTCATCGGAGTAAATTATATATGTTGAAGGTCACCAAATCCTGAATTTCATCATGGTCACCATGAAACCATCCACTCCATGAAGCTCTCAAAAAAACAGGTATGCTGATAAAACATGATTACTTAGAGGACTTCAATAAGCTCAATTGGTGGTACCTTTCCATCATCCTCATAACCTTTGGATTATATCAATGATTGGATCAACTAGACCAAAAACCTATTACCATCAACATTTTTTATCAATCCCGGTAAATAGCTCCCTTACCATCCCATTTAAATCCTCGAGAGGCATAAGACAAGGAGACCCGCTCACACCTTTCAATGGAAAAAGGGCTAGGAAGAGCTCTGAAAGAAATAATAATGGAGAACAAAATCATAGGACTTCATCTATTTGGATAAGACCTTCCTTTAACCCACTAATAATTTTTTAGTGATACAATGGATGTGGGTACTCCCACCATCCAAGAGACAACGAACTTCATGCACATCTTGGATGACTTCACTCAAGTTTCAAGTATGGGAAGCAACAAAATTATGCCTCAAATTTTTGTCTTCAATACTTCATCCCCTTTTTAGACACATATAGAAAAATTGTTGGTTTCTAAATCATCTAACTCCCCTCTAAAATGGTATGCATCTAATCCAACAACATTGTTTTTGGGGTGTAAAGGATGTATGCTTTGCTCTCTTCTGTGCCGACTTGTGGGAATGGCTCCCTAAACAATGGGATCAATAATAACTCAAAAAAATCTATAGATAAATCACATTTTGGTCTTACTAACAATTAAGGGCTACTAGACCAATTTAGGCATGAGTGAATATTGGAGGCAATAGCTATCGAAATAAGATTGGCAACCCAAGCTAAAAGGGGAAGAATTGGACTCAGTTCAAGGGTAACCTCAAACAAAGGCTAATCCCATTCTCCTCCTACCGAGATAGACTACGAAGGGGATGCAACTCAAATGGATCCTTTATCATTCGAGAAGCTTACCACCTGGTTATAGGGAATCAAGAACTACAAAGATATACAATCTAGATGCACATTGGGAAGCATAACTCCTAGCCAAAAACATCCTTCTTTGTATAACTCTTACTGCAAAACCAAACCTAGAGATGGGAAAATATTAGAAAATGCAACCATCAAGGCCCCTCCAAATACCCTCTCTATCTCTTCCACTCTAAAATCCTCGACATCTATTCAATAGTTGGGCATCTCTAATGGTCTTTAGATTCGATCAGAAAATTTCATCAATTGTCCTGACTAGGATTTGCTAAGCATTCCAAAAACCATTCCTCAATGGTGAAGCCAAGATTTTCTAATCCTATTGTTAGCTACACCTAGACACTCTTCCTCGGCTTCCTATTATGTTTTCTAGATAGATTGTTTGATGTCCAATGCATAGGATGCCCCTCTCACAAACTCAGGTGGCATCTTATATTAACTCTGCTTGTGTCCTCATGACATCCAAAATATTTGATGGGGATCTCTATTATGGCTTCCTTGGTATGCATTCACACTCTACTCTTTCAACCTCATCAATATTTTTTCCTCCATTCATTAGGGATTCGAATGGTATTTCCCCCTTCATGTGTTCCTTTTAACTTATTTATTCTTTCCTTTCCATCTACACTTTTCAAAACTTGTTGTTAGAAATACATCCCCTTTTATCATTGCTACTTCTTTGTTTGACTTTTTGAAGGGACTATAACTTTTTTCTTGGTTGCATTCTATTCATCTTTTCGATTTGGGGTTACTCAGTCATATGTGCCTCTTCCTTCCTATGGCAACAATGACTCATTAGTAGGATTGATATCATGAAGGTGGTGGTGTTCATGGTATTGTAGAGTCTTGTAAGCTTAGTCATGTTGAAGTTTTGATGCATTGTTTCCATACCATCACTCCCCCTTAGATTTAGTGAGAGCTCAATGAAATAGAAGAAGATGCTCTTTAGGAGGGACATGGAATTTCAGACTCGAATGTTTTGGAATATCTCTCTCCCTGCATTCTTGACAAACGGAACACGAAATGTATGGAAAACCACTAGTTGTACACTATCGAACCATATTCACATTTGAAAACTCTCTTG